>SRQG01000120.1:0-73650 GCA_018360325.1 Claviceps aff. humidiphila group G2b
TGCAAGTCGAGGGAAATTTCCCATTCTTCAAAGTTTTCAGCCCCTCGAAGAGGTGAGACTACAATGAAATGGCTCCAATCGGCAGCATCAGTACCTGCCGTCGCATTGCGCGAATTTCCTGTCGTTGCTTGACGCGAAGGTCCTGCCGAATGACCAGCTCCAGACGTACTACCAGTAGCGTCTGACATATTGCGTATCTTGTAAAAATAAATAAACGTATCGTTTTTCTTCCCTCCTACTGTCAGAGAGATAACGTATCGTTTTTCTTCCCTCCTACTGTCAGAGAGATGTATTTTTCGTGATCAAAGGGGGATCATCCACCCGCCCCTTTGGTCAATTTTGTCAAGAGGTATTCCGAGTTTTCGAAAGCTGTCGATTATTGACGACGAGCAAAATGTATATCGTAACTTATCCTAAGTTCTCGATAAAAAAAATGGCGCAAATGAAAGCGCCGGGCTCATAACCTGTGAGGTGTGGGAAAATGATGATGATGATCTAGCTAGCTACCTGGCTGTCCAATCCGTGGAGCAAGGGAGGCTATGTACATGTGGGGCTGTGCCCTAAAGTGCTACATGAGGAAAGCAAGTAATGCCTAAGATGTGAGGCTGCTACCATCTAACAGATCTTATAAGCTGGCAGAAAACGCTTAGTGTGGGGTATATGTACATAGGCAGTGCAACGACCCTGGCTGTGACGATCCCTCCTCGGCTTTTCAGCCGGCGTGCTTTCGAAGAGTCCAGGCTCCAGCACCTTGTTCTCGCCTGATCACCTAGACCCTCGAGCCTCCTGAAGGTCTGGTTTTTAATAAGTATGTATGTATGTACATACATTGTGAGTTCTGCTTCCCTCAAAAACCAGCTCTTACGACAGCCTATGCCTACGCGAGCACGACGTGATGGAAGGTCCAAGGCGCTGACGTCCGACCCAGGTCCCACACCATGATTCGAGTTGGCGATCACGATGCCCGCCCCCTACGAATGTTTCGTCATTGTCATTTGCTGAGCAACAACACAGCAAATTGCAATTCTCGGAGGGAAAAACCACTGCACTATTCGTAGCTTGAGCGTCTCTCAAATTTTCTCTGGTGCGGTGACCGGTCAGTCAAGACGAGAACTGGAGTAAGCTCTTTTCATCGTCGTCGCAAATTAAATCAGTTCTACTGAGTATGTGCTACCTACCTAGGTACCTATTCCAGGTTCATAGTGGGTCTTGTGCTCTTGAGGGCCGAGGCAGAACCAACAACAACTCGTGGATGATGGCATTTTGAGCGGAGAGCGAGAAGGCCAGCCGACCCGGCATGGCCCCCCGGGGGGGGCAAGTGCGCCGTGAAACGCTCCCTTTGCCCCCCTCTTGAGGGTTCTTCACGCAGTCTATGATCGAATCAGGTCTAAGGTAGGTACATAGGTAACTGTCAAGAATCCGAATTGAGGACTCTGCCATCTTTCTAGCCGTGGCTCCGACATGCCTTCCAGCAAATGGCAAATCACACGCACCGATACGAATACCTATGCCAGACGTCTTAGGAGCAGGTGAATGCACTTTTGGGCCTTGGTTCGAGGTTGAAGTTGGCACTGAATGATGAATCCTGATACAGTCAATGTGGACACTGGAATCATTCAGATTTACCATCCTATTGGACCCATCGGCCCAACGACCCGACGCGTCACGCAAGAGGGTACCCTCGTATTCCCGTGCCCCTGTACATACTTAATATTACAAGGTAATATTCAAGATTCTGGGGCAGCCAATGGTTAACGGTCCTATCCGTCTGAGGTCTCGTTTTCTCGAATCTCCTGTAGGCTGTTCCTGACCCAGTGACCAGTGACGAGTCAAGTCATGAACCCGAAGTTCCGAACACGGGTACATAAATAACTCCTGAGTCTCCTGGCGACTCGCGAGTATGATAGATGATTTTATCTGTTTGATATATATAGGTCACCTTGTTTCCGCGCTGCCTGAAAGCCCGTGTCTCATTCTCTTTTCCACTCTCTTCACGGCTCTCCGTTTTCCAGAATCATCACCTGACACCACCAGAGGCTAGAAGTGGAGGCTAGAGCAGGTGAAACAAACTTCAAGTTGTCAACGAAAGAAAAAAAGCAGAACGAAACGAGTCCAACAAAACGAAAGACTCTCATCAACAAGGAGCCAGTACGAGTACAATACCGTAACCCACCCTTCCAAAACAAACCCCATTTTTGGAAGTTTAACTTCAGGATTGGACTCTTCAGAGTCCAGACTTCTGAGTTCTCCATGTTGCGGCTTCGCTAACCACGTCAGATAGATCATGAAAGCTACTACCATCGTCGCCCTCGCTGTAGGTTTAGCTGCCCAGACTGTTGTGGCTGATTCAAAAAAGACTTGCCAGCCCATCACTATCACAAGCGAAAACGTCGGCTGCAAGAACGATACGGGTGGCTGTGTCCAAGGCCACTGTAAGAGCTACGGTCTCTGGCTCCGGTGCTACTGCCCGGACGATCATCCCCATGTCAGTTGCGGCTATGTATGTGCCAAGGGGTTTTAAGTAGGGAGAAAAGGATATAAGTGCCGCGGTGCAATCTCGCGACGTTCATCCACTTGGCACGGTGCGCGTGGTAGGGCCCAGGGGGACGACTTCGACTCAGGTTCGGAATAGACATCAAATGGAAAAAGCTTTCTAGCCTTCGGAAATTCTTTGAGAAAGCAATGAAGCTGCGACTCGACGTTAAGCGTTGTGAGGAGAGGAGAGCCCGTGGGGAAGAGCCATAGGCAATGGTGGCGGCGGCAGCGCCGCAGCGGTGGTATTGGTAATAGACAGTGACGACGACGACAACAATAACACTCCATGAAAGTCTCGTGAAACCGTCAATAATCAGTCTCATGCCATGCATTGTAGATGCAAAGCATCACCCAGTGACTTGGCCTGAACATCCTACGACGAAGAGAGCTTTTAGTCTCAGTGCGTCGGGGTGCCCCGGAAGGAATTCCGAATCGGCGAATCCCACAGCCGCAGAGCTAGGTACCTATGTAGCTAGGTACGTACATCCATCCATACCTAAGGTTGGGACAAATGTGGAGTACCGCTTTTTTACGCAAAACTGGACCCTTTCGTTTCTGAGCTTCGCACTTTTCAGTCCTGCCAAAAAGTCGCCCCGCACAATTGCCGCTGAACCGCCATACCATCCGCGACTCTCTCCAACCCGAAGCGAAGCGAGGCGAGTCTTCCTTCGCCCCGAAGCGCAGCGTACCTAGGGCCGCGACGGAAGTATCTCGTCTATCATAGGTGCCTTGTTTGAAGTTGTACATACGGAGTACATGTACCCCGCATCTCTGGCACACGCGGATCGCCAACCAAGATGGAAGCGGCCGTACATTTCATATTCCGGAGGAACACTATCGCCCACAATTGCTACTGCAGCAACTGGAGTCTGGTAATAGACTACTTACAAGTTACAACGGAACGAAATTGGATAGCTGCAAAAATGTCTCAGACTACGCTGAAAATCTTCTCAGGGCTAGGCAAGATATATAAACTCGATATGTTGCTCATCTCGAAAGCTGAGCGTGTCGCCAATTTTTAGAAGGTTCGGCCCTTCACTCCATCATTTCTTGGCATCTTTCTGTTCTGCTTACAATCCTGTACCTTCCAGCGACGCTACCTACAACATTGACGCCGATTAAGTACCCTTGGATGTCGCCCTTCGTGCTGCAAAGCTGAAGAAACGGGGTTGTCTTATAATGCGAGTTGAAGCTCGTTTTCGCGAAAGATGTTTTAGGCTCCAAGTTCCAACTTGAATAAGGCCGTCATTACGCAATCCGAGACATTCTCGTCCTGCGCTACCAAAGGCTCTTGGCTCGCACCGTGGCAGACGGTGACACACATGCTTAAGTTACCTAAACGCGGATACTCAAGAAGGGCTCGTCAATATGCCTTTCGACGGGACTCTAAGATCGTCGCTCCTTGTGAGTCTCCCCGAGCGTGTCGCTGATGTACGCAGAAAAGGCTGCCGGCTGGTGGTTGGAGTCGGTTGCCCTCGTAACGTAGGGGAGGAACGTTGCCTGGAGCGTCCCGAGGCGCGAATAGAGATTGCGATTTTCGCGCGCATCGACGCAAGCCGTGTGTCCAGACCCGAACGAGAGGTGAGCGGTTCGGGGGCGGGCAAGATTTGGCGCTGTCGTCTTGCTACATGATCTTACTTTCGCGGGCGGTCCGGTCGCGAAAGGAGTTTTATTGATTGTAAGGGTTCGTCACGGATATTGGATGTATGCGCGGTCACGGGAGATTATCACGAAATAAAGAGGAAAATCTTATCTGCACTCAATTTGTACAGACCCGCGAACCTATTCATTGAAATTCCTCCACGCGAACATCGCCGCACCCCTTCAGTTTCTGATCACGAGAGATCTCGCGACTTGTGGGTATTTGTCGATGACTTTGACCCTGCTGAGCGCCTGGATAGACTTCGTCGCCATATAGGATCAAATCGGGCCGGCAAAATACGTCATCGGGTCTTTAATTTGTTGCCGTTGTCGCACCCGTCCCATCGAGCCTAACTTGACGGCAACTGTCAACATATGCGCCAACATAACGGCGTAGCAGAAGCTACAAATCGCATCGTCTTAGAAGGATACACGTCGTCCTCGCATCTGGAATACGTACTACCACTTTCCTATTTAGTAGTATTAGCTAGGTAGACATGACTGAACCGGTTGTCGATCTCAGAATCAAAACCCACATCGCCACGAGAGTTCGCCCTGCGGTCTTGGGAGGATACTTTGGAAAATATAAGTCTGAACTCTAAGCTTGACCTCTCCCGGAATACTTGTCAGAAATCTGCAATTCTCGAAGAGTGCGACAGTCGACAGTCGACTCTGATGAGCTTTCTACGTCAGCCAAGAGACGCGTTGATGATGAGTCCTTACATCGGGTCATTTTGCCCCCACACCTTCATGCCCAGCGTTCCCTCTCGCGATTGAGCTGGGGAGAGAATTGATCCTTTCTTGAGCGTCTCGTTGCCTGGCCATCCTTCTCCCGCTCCGGCCAGGGGGAGAAATTGATATATATAATCTCACTTGAAATTCATTACTACCTACACTTCCGGCGATCACCACTTCTTTACAGCCTACCTCCTTGGGAGATAAGCGTTGGTATCGGCCTTGATTGAAGAGTGTGGCTTTCATTATGCTTCCGCCTCGGTCAAAAGAGAGCGTGATCAGATCTCAACAGAGCTCTCACTTCCGAGTCCCGGCAATAAGCCTAAGGGCGCTCTCACCTTTCATATTCATGGTTGATAGATGGATCATGGCCACGGCAAAAATCCTCGCCATCTCGGGCCAGTCCAAATATAGAGCTGCCTTCATCCGTATCTACGCCATAGCAAAAGCCGCAAACAACCGCCATGACATTGACGTCGACGACCTACTTAATACTTATTTCTGGACTTATACTCGAGGAAATTGCGTTACTTAAAACCGCACTCTCCGAGCGTTCGCCGTTTCGAGAAGTCTAACGTCGGCGAATGCCACTTTTACCTTACACCTAAAACTAGGTCGGGTCGGCAGGGATATCCGATTCCTCACAAAAGCTATCAATGTGAATTCCCTGCTACTCACGAAACCGCCACACCGTACATTGCCTTTCTCGGTACTCGAGAGTCGAACGTTCAGGGATACTAATTATCTTGTTACTTCAGCAAGAAACACTACCAGAATTGGTTAAAATTGCGATACGCTGACACAGGACGGGACGTGAATTTGCATGAGTATTGTCATTTATACCACCCCAAATTTCTATTCATACCACCTGCCCCACTAATTTTCTTTTTTGGTCGATCTATTTAGGTATCTTCTTCAGAACCGAGGCAGAACCAACGACAAACTTGCAATATTAATTTTTGAGCCGAGAGCGGTGAAAATCTTTCAGTATGTACGATGGTTATCATCTCCGAATGAACTATAACTTGGTCCCGTAGCCCGTGGGAGAGACCGACAGGGGAACCCTCCAACAGAGAGAAGGCCAGCCGGCCCGGCATGGCCCCCGGCGCCGTGAAACGCTCCTTTGCCCCCTCTTGAGGGTTTTTCCCGCGGCCTTTGATCGCAATAGATAACTGTCAAGCATTCAAATTGAAGACCCTGCCTTCATCCTAGCCGTCCCAGGTTCCAGAATTGACTGTGGCTCGGACATGCCTCCCAGGAGTCCCAGCAAATGCCAAATCACACGCGCCAACACGAATAACTATGCCAGATGTCTTGGGAGCAGGTGAGTGCACTTTTGGGCCTTGGTTCTGAAACTTGATACAGTCCATGTGGAATCATCCAACTTTACCATCCTATTAGACCAGTCACCATCGGCCCAACGACTCGACGGCGGACGCAAGAGGGCACATACCCTCGTATTTCCGTGCCCCTGTACGGGGTACTTTATTGAAGCTGCTGGAGTCTGGAGAGCAGCTAATGGTTGAGGGGTCCTCGTGTTAATCTGTAGGCTGTCCCAGACCAGTGACGAGTCAAGTCATGATCCCGAACGCGGGTAAAGAACCTCTGGCGGGTATGATGGATAAATCTGTTGAAACTTTACATACGAGATGCTACATAAGTCACCTTGTTTCCGCGCCGCCTGAAAGCCCGTGTCTCATTATCTTTTCCGCTCTCTTCACGACTCCCCGATCGGCGATTTCCAGAATCATCAGCACCAGAGCAGGCAAAACAAACTCCAACGAAAGAAAAAAGACGGAACGAAACGAACGAAACGAAAGACTCTCGACAACAAGAAGCCAGTACGAGTACGTACGAGTACGTACGAGTACAATGCCCGCCCTTCCGAAACCAAACCCATTCTTGAAAGTTGAACTTCAAGATTGGACTCTTCTTCATGTTGCGGCTTCGCTAACCACGTTAGACAGATCATGAAAGCTACTACCATCGTCGCCCTCGCTGTAGGCTTAGCTGCCCAGACTGTTGTGGCTGATTCGACAAAGAATTGCCAGCCCGTCACTATCACAAGCGAAAACGTCGGCTGCAAGAACGATACGGATGGCTGTGTCCAAGGCCACTGTGTAAGCTACGTCTTTTGGCTCCGGTGCTACTGCCCGGACGATCATCCCCATGTCAGCTGCGGCTATGTATGTGCCAAGGGGTTTTAAGTAGGGAGAAAAGGATATAAGTGCCGCGGTGCAAGTTGAACAACCTGTTACCTCGCGACGTTCATCCACTGTGCGCGTGGTAGGGGGACGACTTCGACTCAGGTTCGGAATAAACATCAAATAGAAAGAGCTTTCTAGCCTTCGGAAATTCTTTGAGAAAGCAATGAAGCTGCGACTTGACGTTTAGCGTTGTGAGGAGAGGAGAGTCCGTGGGGATGAGCCATAGGCATTCGTGGCGGCGATATTGGTGATAGATGATAGACAGTGACAACGACGAGTCGACGACAAAAATAACGCACTCTAGATTCGGCTTTAGAGATTCCATGTAAGGCTCGTGGAACAGTCAATAATTAGTCAAAGCATCACCATGACTTGGCCTGAACAGTTCAACATCCTACGACGAAGATAACTTAGTCTTACTGTCTCAGACTCTATTCTATGTGACTGTTCACGTGCGTCGGGTGCCGATCTAAATACGGAATCGGGAAAACATGAACGAGTTGCACCTCCGGCTTGTATATATGACTAAGGAATGGAATTCGATAGCGTTTAGCAAGAGGAAACAGAATCCCCAGGTATCCTCCCAGCCTCCCAGGGCCCTAGGCCCCGGTCTAAGGTTGGGCCGTATTCTCAGTTCTGACTTACTAAATTAGCAAAGCCAGCGATCCGGAAGGAATTCCGAATCCCACAGACAGCCGCAGAGCTAGGTAGGTAGGTAGCTCATGTTGAGGGCTACAAAATACATACATAGGCTGCGTCACGTGATTCTCAGCCATCCAATGATGCGGACCTAGAGGCCAGGCACCTCCTTCAATCCTCCTTCAATCAACTTCTTCACTTGTGATCCTCACCTTCAAACAGGTTATGAGCCCGGACGCCTTTGGGATGAATAAAATAAGTCTCGTTCCTACATCCCAAGAACTTGCGCACATTGCGCTGCGTCAGGATTAGCACCAGGTTCCTATCCTGTTCTCACGAGGCTATGTACCTGTGTTCTCCGAATGCGTACTTCTCTGAATAGAAGTGACCACCCGAAGAAGTTCTCGATATACTTGGGATGGCTGCGAGAGCAAGAGGTGACTCACTGGTTGGTTGAAGCGATGGCTCCCAACCTCCGTCATTTTATCAAGCCATCCCTTGGCTCGCGCTGACGCTCTTCTATCCGCAGAAATCATGTTGTGCAGGATTGGTCTAAGCACTGGCTTTGATCGATGTCTTCGAGTTTTCCTTGAGGTCCTAAACGTTGACTATAATCGGCCAACGCCTTAGCCACTCCGCCATCCTCGACAATCGCGAAAACCTACATAGGCTGCTACACGCCCACGAAGTTGGCGCGTTGGCTATAATCGACCAACGCCTCGGTGCTTACACCGCGATACGCTAAGGTCGTCCCGCCCGACCCGGTGCTATCGTCTGAAGGCAACCGCATCTTCGCCGCAAACGAGATGCCACTATAAACGATTGGCGAATATATGGCTAATGCCTCACTCTCATACCGTTCACATCATCTTCTTCGACGCATGCGAGACCCGCGAGCTCTGTCATCGATGACCTCCGCTCGGCTCCGAACTCCCTTGGGGGCAATAGACGGCATTCTCTGGAAGCAGTCGTGTAAACTGTTGTGTCGAATATATGAGTGTTCAGGTGTTCTAGCACCATTGACCATTGACACGAGATTGTCGTGTGGTAGCTCGGTGCTCCCGCTGATTGTCCCCGCGGTCCTCGGTGACGAGATCATCTACTAGGGTGCGCCCAAGCATCGTGAAGACCTCTTTCTTCACTTGGAAGCTCCGATTGAGGTCGTCTAGTTGTTTGCCCAAGTAGGTTTGGGCTGTCACATCCTTGGAATACTGAGCTGCGCCGTCCGTATCCCGAGGGCGCGCAGTTATTGAAGGCGTCGCCGTCGCTGCCAGTCGGCGAACTGGCTACGTGGCGATAGCTGTTGATCGTTTTGACGTGAAAATCAGGCTTTTCCGAGTACTGTTAAGAAAATATATGGCGCGACAGCCTACGGACGAAAAATGCAAGGGAAAAAAAATAAGGGTTCAATATAGCGCCAGAGGACCGTTTTAACGGCCTCTGATCTACTGCAGTGTTCCGAATCGGGCCGGGACCATTCTATTGGGACCGGTTTGGGACGACTTTGGTTGATCGCGGGACGTAGGATTTGGCCCGTTTGATTCTTCGGGACGTCCCGCGCTAAGCCTAATTAGGCCGTTCGGGACTGCTGAAAGTCCCGAGCCCCACTTCTATCACTTGCCGGGGGTCCCCTGGGGCCTGCACCTACTAATGACCACACTACTGACCAAAAGGATTCAGAGATTGGACCGGACGCATTTCTTCACGAATCACGAGAGAGCGAAGGTCATACAAATGTATTCAATTTTAGATTATTCGTTTTTTTGTAGCTTCTGCTACGCCGTTATGTTGGCGCATATGTTGACAGTTGCCGTCAAGTTAGGCTCGATGGGACGGGTGCGACAACGGCAACAAATTAAAGACCCGATGACGTATTTTGCCGGCCCGATTTGATCCTATATGGCGACGAAGTCTATCCAGGCGCTCAGCAGGGTCAAAGTCATCGACAAATACCCACAAGTCGCGAGATCTCTCGTGATCAGAAACTGAAGGGGTGCGGCGATGTTCGCGTGGAGGAATTTCAATGAATAGGTTCGCGGGTCTGTACAAATTGAGTGCAGATAAGATTTTCCTCTTTATTTCGTGATAATCTCCCGTCGAAAGGCATATTGACGAGCCCTTCTTGAGTATCCGCGTCTACCTAGGTAACTTAAGCATGTGTGTCACCGTCTGGATTCTACTGCAGCACCCAGGGAAGGTAGCTGGAGAAGACACGACAGCCCAAACCTACTTAGGCAGACACTTAGACGACCTCAATCGGAGCTTTCAAGTGAAGAAAGAGGTCTTCACGAAGCTTGGAATTTCACCATGACTTGGCCTGAAGTTTGAACATCCTACAAGGAAGGGAAGGGGAATCCAGTCTCAGACTCTATGTGACTACTCACGTGCGTCCGGGTCGCGATCTACACTGAAAAGACGGAAACGGTGGAACATGATAGGGTTGCATCTCCGGCTTATCTACATGTGTACTGCAGTATGTATGCGACTAATAAGACAGGGAATTCTATAGCGTAAGAAAGCGCACACTTGGCGTCGCATGCGGGCGGGATCATGGATGCCTTCTCCTTCTTTTTTCCATATGTATCTTCTGCAGGACGGGATGGGGTCCGTTAGACTGCATGAATTTGCATCGCCTGCATGCATGATGATGTCCCCCCACGAATGTAGGACGTAAATGTGCATGTGTCGGTGTAACCATTGTCAACCAATGATGCAGTAAAAGGCCGCATAGCACTCCCAAGATCCCCTTTTTGCTGTGCCCCTTATTGCTCTTTTTGTCCGTGCAATCCCCTCAAATACACGCTTCGGCCCGCCGCCATCGTCGTCATACGGACCAAGACCAGCTTGTATGATGCCGCACACAAGACTCGCCGCGGCCGTGCTGTGTGCACTAGCCGCCCTTGTCGGAGACGTAAGAAGCGTATCGGATATAAAGACAAAACCCATACGTGTATCGCAGGACCAGCCTGACTCTGGCGGCGGGAATATCCCCCTCGTTACCATCGATACCGGCTCACTCAGCGGCACGTATTCGTCGACGAGCCAGGCCGACGGCAGAGGAAATAACAATAGCAACAGCGACAGCAACACCGTCTCTCGCTTCCTGGGTATCCGCTATGGTCAGCCCCCGGTGCGTTTCACACCGCCGCAGCCCGCCCAGCCATGGACCAGCCTCTACGATGCCTCCGCCCCCGGCCCCTCGTGCCTCCAGCACTTCAACTACCCGGCCTCGGCGCGCAACCGAAGCAAGCAATGGTTCAATACGCCACCTTTCCCAGGCCACGAGAGCGAAGACTGCTTGTTTCTAAACGTCTTCGCCCCCGGAGCGGCGCCATGGCCCTCGCCTTCCAAAGCCGTCATGGTGTGGCTCCATGGCGGAAATTTCCAGTTCGGCTCCGGGATGTTGCCTGCCTACGACGGCAACGACTTTGCCGCGCGGCAGAATATCGTTGTCGTGACTTTGAATTACCGCGTAGGCGTGTTTGGATTTCCAGGGGCGCCGCAGCTGGTGCCGCAGGAGCGGAATCTCGGGTAGGTACGCACTCATTCATCACTGCGCGGACGAACGAACGAAACAAAGTCGTGAATGAGGCAGGGAAGCTATGGAAATAGCTAAAAACTGACGTATTGAACTTGCCACACATACACACAGACTGCTCGACCAGCGCCTGGCGCTTGACTGGGTGCAGCGCGACCCGCGGCGCGTCACAATCTTTGGCGAAAGCGCCGGCGCCGGCGGCGTCGACATGCTGGTGACGTCGCCGCCCGCCACAGACGCTCTGCCCTTTGCAGCCGCCATCATGCAGTCTGGACAAGGCACGACGGTGTTGGGAGATCTGGTGCGCAATTCGCGGCATTCGTGGCGTGCGCTCGCGCGGGCACTCAACTGCTCGCAAGACGACGGACTCAACGGCGATGACGGAGACAACATCTCCTTGGCCTGCATGCGGACGGTGCCGGCGCCGACCCTTCGTGATACCGCTGAGAAACAGAGCCTATCCTTTGGTCCTACGCACGATGGCGGCGCAACATGGGCTGACCATTCGCGTCGGGATCGTCTGGCTTCGCGGCCGGGTGCCTCGCGCATCGCCCGGGTGCCTATCCTCATAGGGTCTAACCTCCACGAGGGCCGGACCATGGTCTATGGACAGCTCGATACCAAGGCTCTTCTCGATGGTGTTTTACCGCCCGATACGCCTCTGGGCTTCGTCAACACACTGCTCACTGCCTCCCCTGACGGCTCGCCCGGTCCTCTCGATCTCAACGGCCAAATCGCCCGCATCGCTACCGAAGTCGGCTTTCAATGCGGCGCCGCTGTTGTCGCCGATGACTCACGCGCTGTGGGCATTCCCGCCTGGCGCTACGTGTACAACGCCAGCTTCCCTAACACGGAGATCTTTCCTGGTAGTGGTGCCTACCATTCAGCTGAGGTCAAGACCCTGTTCGGGACATATCCGCGTGAGGGCGCCACACCCTTCCAGCAGGAGCTGCATATCGCCATGCAAACTGCCTGGGCCGACTTTGCTAAGAATCCTGTCAACGGGCCCGGTTGGGCCAGCGCGCCTGATGCGCTGGCCATTCTGGGCAGCGGGGCGAGTCCGGGACAGTCTGATGACGGGAGGGAAGTCATCTCGGTTGTGTCGCCGCGACATGTTGATCAGCGGTGTCCGCTGTATAAGGCTCTGTATGACTTGTTGATCTAAACCACTGTAGCGCACACGGATTGACGTGAATATGGAATATGAATATGAACTTGAACTTGAACTTGCGAAGCGACAGGGCGTTGGCTAGGTACCTTTTCTCTTGTATTGACACGGGAGTCTGAAAGGAAGTGTCCGTGATGTGTTTGCATCTACGTTTCACGTAGAAGGAGACTGAAGTGAAGAGCCCGGAGAAAACGCTCCCAACATGAAAACAGAAAAGCAAAGACATATGGTACTGTATATCATGCATGGAGAGCACTCATTAGCCTCAGAGACATGTGACAGTACATGGTACGTCTCTTTCAAGATCATTGCGAGAGAAGCAGCAGACACTGTATGGCATATGGAAATACAAACTCATTGCAGATTCGCTGTTAAATAAATTACCATCATCATCTCCGCCTCGTCCGGCTTGCAATCGGAGCAGTCGCAAAAGCATCCTCATCCGAAATCTCATCATCGCTCACCTCCACAGCCTTCTGCGTACTGGTACCTGCGGCTTTTTGCGAGAAATCGAGTTTCGTCTGCTTAGCCTTTGTTGCAGCCCGGCCCGTCGCAGGCTTCTTCGCCGTGCTAGGGGCCGCCCGTCGTCCTCTGGTAGTTGCCTTGGGCGGGGGTGGCGGCTCCTCGTCCGACTCCATCACCACATCCATGTCGTCGTCTTGCTCTTCGTCTTCATCGCTCGGCTCTGCGGCTTTTCGGCCCCGCCCTCTGGCAGGGGCCTTGCGGGCCGGTGCCTTCTTTGCCGCCGTTTTCGCCACGGTTGTTTTAGACCCTCTAGCCGCTGCCCGTCCCTTAGGTTTTGACGCGACAGGACTTTCCTCATTGTCTGATGCTGCCGCCTGCCTGCGGGCTGATCTACCAAGCTCTTGTGCCGTCGTCAGGCTCGCCTGCTCGCCTGTATCCTCGAACATCCACGCTCCTGGCTCATTTTCCCACTCGCCGTCAAAGTCACTGTCCCAGGTGTCGGGTTTCGGTTTCAACACACGTTTCCTCTCCGCGCTAAGTCCTTTAGATACTGTCTTGCCTGTGCCGTGAGCCGCCTGCTGCTCAACTCGCGTGCGGTAGAGATCCATGGCGGTGTTGAGGTCATCGTCATCTGACTCTAGGTCAAGTAGCTGCTTAACCTGACCTGTCAAATGCTCTGAAACAAAGAGCTCCATGGCATGCTTGTCATCTTTGGAAACAAATTGATTCACAGCGTCTCCGAACGGTCCTTGCGGAAGGACCTTAAGAGACTGTGCACCCAAGAAATCGTGGACCAGTGATTCAACTTTGACTGTGTCACCATCCTGAAGAGCCTCCAAGACCTCGGCTGGTATATTTGCATTTGCCTTGCCTAGAAATATAACAGTCAGCCTTCGTTCCGTGGTCAAGCAAAGAAAAAAGAGAAAGGAAGGAGAAGGGTGCCGTCGTACGTTGTGCCGACTTTTTCCGGTGAAAATAGATGATGTCGTTTGTGTTGGCAACTTTGCCTACAAATCGGTTGGAGAATCGCTGCGGATTTTCACATTCAAACACGCCCCCTTCAGAAGCAGTGTACTCGACCTTGAGTCTGATGAGCGGCAAAGGTCGTTCTTCCAGGGCTTCTTCCTCCGTCTGGAGCTCATCCCAGCTCGTGTTGGCTTCCTCAATCATCTCCTCCACAATCTGCATTAAGCGTCTTGTGACCTCCTGCCTGTTATCCTTCTTTTTATCTAAGCCTTTGAATCGCTTGTCCTGGGCCAGAATGATTTCTTTCGTCACAAACGGTCTCACAGACTTCAGGGGGATTTTGTCCACCTTGAAGTCCTTGCCCGTGACACTGAGTATAGCGACATGCTTCTGGACAGCCTCGCCTGGAATCAGGGACGTAGCTACCGAGGACCCAGGTTGCATTACATGAAATCCTGTCTCGGGATTCTGTCTGGGGTCAATCAGACACTCGTGCTCGTGGCCCCAGACAACCAAGTCCAACCAATCGGGCAAGACGTTTTCGGGTAGATAGGACGTAGCAGTGTGTGCATGATGATTTTGATGCACAGCAAGCAAGTTGAACCAGTCGCTCATTTGCACATTTGGTCGAAACCACTTCACCTTGTGATCTCTAAACGTTCGGAACATTCGTTCGTCACGCACATTGCTCAGCCCAAATAGAGCTAGCTTTGTGATACCTTTCTGGAGCAGAACCGGCTTGGCTTCAATGTTATCGGCCTCAGCAACACGGCCAAAGTAGTTCACCAGACCAGCAGCCTGTAGAAGATCAAGCGAACAATAGTTGCCATCACCGGAAGGATCGTCGTGATTCCCATGAATAGAGAAGACCGGAATTGATATATTGATATCGGGGTCCTCATAGTTAACATGAGGAAATGCGCCTTCAAACACCGAGGCGGCGTCGGAGAGAAATTCGAGCGGACAGGGTTTCTCGCCCAAACAATTTTGTCGCAGCGTTCGCATGACTTGGTATAGAGATTTCCGAGATGGCTTGTTCTCGTGGAACAGATCGCCTGCCAGTAAGACCATGTCTACCTGTTAACCACCGTTAGCCGGTAACCACCATGGCAGACAGACGATGGACGTAATGGAGCAACGTGCATCCTCAATTCTGGCCAAGTTCAAGATCTCGTCAAAAGTTCGCCAACTATCGTCTTTCCGAATGGCATCGCGCTCTTCATATCCGACATGGTTATCGGTCGCTATTAAAATACGAATGGTATCGGCCTCTAAGTGATTCGTTAGATGAAGTAGTTTCTTTTGGCCATGCCGACGGAGGCTTTACCTGTTACTTCGGGCATCTTTGCTAGACGTCTCTAAGCATGCCACTTGTAGGCAATCAAAAGAAGTGCTGATATCTCGCCATTCAATCCCCAAGATCACAAGATACGTGCACCTAGTGATGGATGACGTGACGATCTGCGCCGGACGATTAAAACATGCGAGTTGCTGAGATGGCTTGCTAGGTGGAGTCGTGGACACGCGCTTCGCCTTACGCGAATTGATGCGAGGTCACGTGCATCGCTTTACATAGCAAATTGTCGGTGCTGTGCTCGTGCCTTGCGAACTTGCACATTGCATCCACACGACGAAACCGGCCCAAGTGGAGGTTGTGCTATTTGGTATATATGACTAAGAATTATAATATGAAAATGAAATACCGAACCAGTCAGTCGATGCCACAATGTTCGCACATGAAGGGAAAATCAGGAGCAATCAAATGACAATGCCTCTCTGTTGCCAACCCTCCCTACCCTTCCAAGCGTAGAGAACCAGTCCACATGCTATCCAAACGCATATTCCCTCCGCCCAGAAGGTAGCGCTGTAGCACTGCTTGCCGTAACAGAATAATTCATCTTCCTTGCCTCCGGAGCTGGAGATGACAGGAGAAGGCTGCTTGGCGCCAGCTTGGTACACACCAGAGTACACAAGTCCCCAAAAAGTTGATCCCAGCGCCGGAAGCATTGCGATGACACCAAAGTTCGTTGCAAAGTTCTCTACACCCCAAATAATGGTGACGATGAGTGGCGTAAGACTGAACATAGCACCATATCCAGCTCCAACGAGGCCAGACACAATCCAGAATCGATCGGCGTGATTCTGGACTGCACCCGAGGCGAGGTACATGAGCCCAAAGGACATGATGACGGCGAAAAAAAGAAGGAAGACGACGCGGGAAATGCTGAATCGTCGTTGAGGCTGGCTACTGTGGAAAGACGAGGAGAGCTGAACGTGCTGCGTATCCGGCGCAGGCGCCAGAAGGTCGGTGAGCGTACCGATCAAAAGACGAGCGACAGTGCTTGTGATCCCGAAAATAGAAACGTGCGTAGCCGCCGAAGTCGTGTCGCCGAACAGTCCATCGGTTGATGGCGGTGTCAAGGTTCCAATTACGGTGCCCAGGTTGTTGATGAAGGCTTCAGCGGGACCTATCATGAGGAGGAAGCCAACTGCAAACGGCCACATGGTGTGATCCGTGAGAAATTGTCTCGTCTCGGCATTCAAGACCCAGTTCTTCTTCCATCGGGCGTCGTCATCTTTTGACGGTTCGTGGGCTTCTTCATTGACCGACGCGGAATCAGTTGTCCCATAGCCTTGCTGTGACCGACCGAGCATGGAACTCCCGTCCAGAAATCCGCTCGTCTCCAGCTCCTCAATAGCTCCCTCGATAAGATCTCGTTCGTCAACGACCCGCAACAAAAACGTCCCAATCACGCCTATGATGGTGAGCAAGACGGCTAGGAAGACGAAGAAGTGGTAAACATCAACCTCGCCTTTGGAACCATCAGGCCTCGTCTCGTACAGAAACCGACTCCCAAACTGGCTCAACCACATGCCGCTCAATCCAAAGCCAGCGATAGGCATAGCGAGAGCTAGGCCTCGGTATTTACCCTTTCCGAAGTTCTTGGCACAAGTTGACACCGACGCAATATACATTGCGCACGTCCCTGAACCGATACAGATAAAGGCAAATATCAAGGCAGGATAGTACCATTCATTTGCCTTGCCGTGAGATCTCCTTAGAGCATCGTATTCGCCGTCGAGCTTTCGATAGACAAAGGCCGCTGTGCCGTATCCGGTGCCAAATAGAACCGCCGATAGAAGTGAGAGTGGTGGGACGCCTATTCGGTCGCATACATAGCCCATGATAGAAATCGGCAGATACAGTGCCAATGAGCCCGCAATTGCGACGCCATTGACCTGAAATTGCGTATATCGCAGACGAGACTGGAACCTAGGGGCGTAAAGCGAGAAGACGCCAATGGAGCCCGCGCACAATGACGCAAGCGTGGCAAAAACGAGAGACACGACGCGAATGACCTTCTTTTTGCGGATTATATGTCGGCGGTGGGCGAAGTCAGCATCAAAACTGTCATGATCGTCGTCGCTACTGAATGGTGACGATGGCTCGTTGTCCATCTGGGCTGTCAACGGAGCGCTGGGAATGATTGGATTCCGGCCGTCAACGCCGGAGGAGGACATGATAGGCCACTGGAGAGCGTTCGTCGCAACGCCGTCAAACGGACTTTTGACGCATGGACAGCGGGCGAGAGGTTATGAGATATGCATTTCTAAGTGCAGAACAGCGAATTTTGAATCTGATGGATGAAGAAGAGACAAGGCGCGATGGGAATCGCGTGGATGCAGGATGGGGGGTTTATTAGGCGCGGAGGATGGAATGACCACGGGCCACGGCGGATCAAGCGCCGGTTGCGAAAGCGGACGCATGATCATGGCAGCCCATAAATATGTTAGGTAGCCCGTCATCTTTAGGGTCATTTCCATACATGTACATAGTCACCCGGTAAAGGTATGTCTTGAGCACCAGGCTAATCAGTCAGTAAAGCTGAACTTACGGAGCACACATACTGTGACATACATACTACATAACTCTACGAATACGAGTTGGTTCAAGTTAGGCTGGATGCATGATGAGCTCGCCGACGTGACACTGTGACATACAGAATGCGATGTGTTGACGTTTGACCCCACTCTCAGTAATAAGTGTTTGCTAACCCAACCTCCTACCTACCTACATCCTGGGTATCCTTGAATTAATTTTACGCAATGCATCTGGCGACACACTGAAAGGATCACTGAAAAGGTGTCGAAATCATTGTCATGTTCCTACAGAAACAACCATGGCCGCCTTAGACCCGACTGCGATAGTAGCTGCCCCCAGCGTTCCGCCCTTTACGCTGATTCCCATCATCAAGGACCTTGTGCGCACGCGCTATCCTGTCCCGGGATCTATCTTCCTGGTTGAAGATGTACAGATCGTATCCCTAACAGCAACGGGCCGCTGGCAGGTGATTCGTCTGTTGCTTGGCGATGGGGAGTTTTGCATTCAGGCCATCCTGGGCGACACAATGCACCGCTTCGTGCACACAGGTGAGGTAGCTGTTGGAACTTACGTCCGGGTAGACGACTTTCAGTTGCGAACGAATGATGGTCTCGATGAGCATGGTAGCTCAAATAAGACGGTCTTCTTGGTGGTGCACGATCTGAGTACAGTGGGTTGGAACCGCTCTGTTCAGGAACTTCACGAGCACCAGCGCCAGCAACACGAACAGCAGCAACAGAAGGAGGAGATTCAACAATATCAAGCCGCGCTTTCAAAGAATCCAACTGCTCCCGAAATCGATCAAAAACCTGCGAGGGAAGTGGAATCCCCGTTTCGTTCAGGATCCAACACGCCTACCAAGGCTCATCAGTCAAGGAACATCAAGCCCGGCGGCAAGCGTACACCCCAGAATAGTCGCACTGCAGACGCATTCGAGGAATTCGAGGTCCTTGCATTCCCTCTCCGAAAATCGCCCTCCAAGCCACCAGCGACAAAAGCCAGCGACAAGCAATCAACGGTGCCAATCGCGCTAGCGCGGGACTGGCATGATATCCAGACGCCCCTCAAACTCACAACTCTGCGATCTATCCCTACCCTTCCGTATCGGCAAAATTGGTCATGTAATGTCCTCGCTATCATCACGGGTCTCTCCCCAGTAGAAGCTTCCCACTTGCCGCCCTACAAGCAACGCACAGCTCGCGTTGCAGACCCGTCAACCGCCAAACACGTTCACTTGACCGTGTTCCTCCATCCTGAGGAGTTTAATCCGACTGTTGGGAGCGCAGTTCTGTTGACTGGTGTCAAGAATCACAGATATGATGGGGGTAGCTTGAAGAAATACGCTGGCGACACAATCCCAGAGAAGTGGTGGATAGAGGATCCGTGGGAGTTGAAGTGGTGTGACGTTAAGGGTATCAAGGCCTGGTGGGCTGACATGGAAGCCTACTTGGCTACTCAAACATCGGAAGAACTAGAGCCATGAGCACCCTGGAATTGTTGAATATCGGACTTGTCCCAGATACAACAAGTGGTTTCTTACTTGATGTATACCACAATTAAATCTGCGAAGCATAAATCGAAGCCTGAAGGGGGAATGACCAGAGGTGAGCAATGGGGCAAGCTACTCGGCAAGCCTGGTCATCTACGACTCAACCGAGGCCGACTTCAACGACGCTTAGAGAGCGATCGACGAGAACATGATGACCAGAAGCACATACGCACATACTCGGGTATTACCATCAGCATACATGCCATGACGCCATCAGTGGGTAAGTATCAGATCGACCGAAATCGCAACTTTGATCAACGAGCCAATAGTAGAATAGAGGCAACTAATCGATGCCAAGGACCTCGGGGCATTACTTCCAAGTCTATTTGTCCATGGATAGTCCCAAAATACTGCCTGAACGCGACTCTGGTCGTCGTACTTGATACTGTGATGAAGTCGGACGTCTTTCAGAATCCCAACGCAAGCTTGATTCGGCGAAACTCCTCCTGGCTCGTCATCTCCAATATATGGTCTATCATTGTAGATGTCCCTACGCGACAGAGGGGGAGTATCCTCAGGTCTCTCCGTCATCGCTGCAACTTTCTCACGGGCAGAAAGTACTTGTCGCTGGAACAACTTTGGGAGTATGGGGTCGCCGATACAGTCATGCAGGGATAAATAACATGCGCTGATGGATTCAAACTTCGTGGTGATTGTCTATGCCGGAGCCCTTGCTGCTCCATTCCTTGTTGTCCTTCTTGGTAGTCGAAGCACTGAATCGGAAAGGGCGGTCTTTCTTCTGAGTCGACATTGAATAATAATTCGACTCGACATTGAATAATAATCCGACTCTCTGAGGGTTCTGGAAGGGCTGCAGAAGCTGGAAGAAGCCAACATATCACTAGCTTTGTGCTGCTGATCTCAAGACGGCAAGAATCTACCCACTCAACGACCCCAACGCCGTTGGATCTGACCAAAATTCAAATCGTCAAGATACTCGCATAGATGGGTACGAGGGCGACGAAAGGTTCTAGTACTTCGACGTCGGCTGACCCATGATTCGGAACACCCTCATTCTCGACCGCTGGACCAATACCTGTGCCACCGGGGCGAAGGATCCGAGGCTTGATGTGAAGAGGCATAGGTACTGAGTACTTACATATCCATGGAATATACACTTATATTTCAGGTACCCGATACACTATCTAGGTACCTGTATGATTTGCCGCAAAACATCGGAGCGCGGGGCAGAAATATGGGTCTTGAACCCAGTTGCTGAACAACTGCCAAGGCAACTCCAAATTGGAACATGCGATCGTGTTGCGCCGCGTTACGCGTCGCCTCCAGTGCTTGACGCTGGGAAAGATGGCACGACAAATGCCAATCGCGAAAAGTCCTGATGATGGCTCCGCGATCGATAATTCGATCACGTGCTGAGAATGGAAGCTCTAGTTTGAATTCTCGATCGTCACCTTGATGCCCGATTCTCCGGGGGCCCGATGATCCGAGCTAGCTAGTAAGCTTACCCAAATCATCTGTGCACTCTGTTCAAATCTTATCTCAACCTCAACCTGATCTTGATGAGGAGATTGCAATGGAAAACACTCACGGCACTTTGCTGTCCTGCGCGCCGGCGATGGCCTCCGATAATGACGAATTGATGCCATTCTTCTTCCCCAAGGCCGACGCTACCGTTTTGTCTTCACCACGCGAAGCCCCGCCGATCCAACCACAGACAGTCTGGCCGATTTTGGACAAGAAGAATTCCGATAAACCTCTTGGTCCGTGGCCATCGGACATGGAAAAGTTCTTCTATCCTCCCAAGTCAGAGCCTTTTGCAGCATCGTCCATACCCGAACAGCCGTCATGCACTTCCGAACCTTATATGCGCGCCTTTCTGGCCCAGAATGAAAGACTTAGGTCATCGATGCTTTGGTACTATACTCGCAACATATTCAACGAGACGGAGGTTCTTGCGGGGCTTCAAGAGAAGGCTTTCTTGGCGCAAGAATCAACAGACTGGGAATATGTTGTCATTGGACTTCTCGATGTCAATTACTACATCCGCCTGGCCACGGTCGGTTTGCCGCTGGCTATCATGCCGCGTGGCGAAACAATATGCGCACATGCTGTGTCTGAACCTCACGGCGTGAGTAGAGGCCTATTCATTATCTTATACCCTTCCCTTGGTGGTCTTGGCTGACTCTGAAGCAGAGCGTCTTCCTACTACCTTCGCTTATGGAGGACTGGAGATTTAGAGAGTCTCCTCATGTCGAGACTGGCGGGCTTCGAGCGTATGCTGGCGTACCACTACGGTTGCAGAACGAGTCTGGTGACACATTCTGTATTGGGTCGCTTTGTGTTTGTTCGAATACGAGCAGGCAGCCATTGACCAGACTGCAGCAACAGACTCTTGCTCGATTGGCTGACTGGGTTGTCTCGGATATTGTGCAATGTGCGAGGGCAAGGCGTCAACGAGACCGACGTCACATGGTGGAGCTCATCGCTGCTGCTCAGCTAGACGCTAAAGACTCGATGTCGCAGGAACCAGTTCTAAACATACTGCAAGCCACGTATGGGGACGCAGCAATTTCTCTCCAATCGGCTGGCGCGACACACATTCAGGTCGAGGGCCGGGATCCGATTCCCTTGGCAGAAATCAAAAACGGGCTTTGGGAAGATGTCGGATACCTGGACGACTTCATAGCCAAATCAAATCAACAAGAATTTCCATCAACTAGAGTCGTTCGCGTCATGGCTGTGTTGTGTGAGACTGCGTCGGGACCAACGTTGCTTGTGGTAGCATCCAAAGACTTCCGACTGGTCTTTGACGACATCGATTCTTGGTTCATTCAGACATGTGCCAATATGGTGTCCCGTGTTTGGCATAAACACCTATTAGCGGAGGTGATGAGGGCCAAAGAAAGATTTCTCAGGGGTATATCCCATCAGCTCCGGACCCCAATCCATGGGATTCTTGGCTCAGTGGACCTGCTAGCCGAGGAGTTGATGTCAGTGCGCAAGTTGCGTGAAAGCGAACAAGCATTGTTGGCTCCTACGGCAAGCGTGGTCGCTCCTGCTGCCTCTGGTCATATGGTGTATCTCGATGCAATCAAGTCCGCTGGACGTGATTTAATGTCAATTGTCAATAGCATGGTTACTTTGAATCGCTGGGCTGATGCCGCTGTGATGGATCGAGAACACACTGTACGTTCTTGTTATGACCTCCAGGCAGCTTTGGTGGCAGAAATCGACAAGGCTACACTAGAAGAAACACGGTACAAGCCGGCCACCATTTTCTTCAACCAAAGTCATCCGCCGGATTGCGACAGTCTGCGGACAGACCTTGGTCTGCTTCGCGAAAGTTTGCTTCCACTCATTATCAACGCCATTCAAAATACACCTGCAGGAATCGTCATGATAAGCATGTCATTCAGAGTAGACTCCCGAGAGTTCGTCATCGATATTGAAGACACAGGTTGCGGGATTCACTCTGACGATCAAGAACGAATTTTTGAGCCATATGAAAAATCCGGGGAGTACTCGACGGGTGCTGGGCTAGGTCTCACTCTTGCGTCAAAGTTTGCAAAGTTGCTTTGCGGGTCAGTAGCTTTGATCAAGTCAGCTGTCAACCACGGGTCACACTTCCGAGTTGTTTTCCAAGAAGTGGATTTTGTTCATTCTTCGACATCACGGCAACCGACACTCCTCACAGGGCGACTTAGCAGTGTACCTTCTTCTTTCCACGTCATGTCAAACTCCAAGGGCACAACAGATTTGTGTGATTTCTTCAGTCGTTATCTCGTGGACTACGGGTTTGAGGAATCCACCGCTGCCAGCAAGGATAGCCTCATTCTGTTGGACTATGAGGACGATTGGGAACAGCATCGATTGTCGGTCTCGCGAGTGCCCCCAGATCAGGTCGCGATATGTCTCATGCCCGCATCAGAGGCGGATACACTCCAAAATATCACACCTAGCAGCAATGTCATGTATCTCAAGGGGCCATTTTGCAGCTCGACAATGGCGAAAACGCTCCAAGATCTAGACGGGCGTCTGGTCAATATGCACCTCTCCAGCAGCCCACAGTTGTTGAAAGGCGACACATCCCCATCCAGCCCAATGGAGTCTGGGACTTCGACTCCCCTCGATTCAGACACAGAAGCCGCTTCATCTTCAACCACTAATATCGATTTCATAGCGCTAGAGTTGGCGGATGATCCTGGAGTAGACCCGTCCTCCGCATGTGCAGCTAAAGAAGCTGTGCCTGCGCAAGTCTCACTTAGCAGTTCTCTACAAGCCGCCCTATCACTTTCCAATCCCACAGCGTTACTGGTCGACGACAACATTGTAAATCAACGCATAATGCAGATGTACTGCAAGAAACGCAAAATGTCTTATCACTGTGCCGCTGATGGCGCACAAGCGGTGGATATTTTCTCCCGACAGCAAGCATTGATGGCCGTCGCCGGCCCGGGAGAAGGGCAAGGCATCCAGCTGATCTTCATGGACCTGCAAATGCCCGTGTGCGATGGCTTCGACGCGACCCGACGGATACGTGAGTTGGAAAGAGAGCACGGGTGGCCCGAGAGCACCATCTTTATCGTGACTGGCCAGGACAGTCAATCGGACAAGAAGACGGCCGAAATGATCGGTGCCAACGAATACTTTGTCAAGCCTGTTGGGCCCAAAGTTCTAGATGTTGGTGTGAAGCGGTATTTCCCAAGTTTGCAGTCGGGGTAGGTGGTTTGTCTTGCTTGTTGAAGCTTAATGAAAAGGTCAAGGATGTGACTGCGAGCGAATGATTTATGTGTATTGGAAAGAAGGTTTCCTTTGATGGCGCTTCTTACTGACCCAGCGATGATATCATCATTGAGCTTTGTTTTGTTTCACCTCTTGCGGGGTTTTCTGTGTTTCATGGACGGGATTTCTCTATTCAGTAATGAGCGATCTGCTGGAATTCTACACGACTGTTACGACGTCACAGATGGCATGAATATCTAGACAAAAGTATGATGCGAGTAATGTATAATGTGGCGATACCTATTAGCATCAGTATTTCCTCAATGCCTTTCTCATTACCCTTTTTTGGTCGTTTTGTTATCTCTTTTTTGTCTTCCTGCTCTTTCGTTATTGTCAATGTCTTTCTAAGTCTACGTTGATAATGATTTTATGGAAAGCTGATTTTCTCTTCTTATTTCTGACGAGCTATGAGCAAAGAAGCCATCCACCCAGCAGGTACTTTAATATACATATATATGAACATTTTTGTTTCGTAATTCATTCAGAAGATTACTACCGTGTACGTATACCTAGAAACGCAACAAACTGTCTGTGCTTGGTCCCATTGCGTTGCGTCACATGGTGAACATGATATGGCGTGCCCCATTCACACCAGCATTTCTTCGTGCCCTTGCTCTTTCAACACTTCACGCACCACATCCAGAACCTTCTGGTGAAGATGCCGCGGCGCGGCAATAAACCCAAAGTTAGCGCTCATGGTGCGTCCTGCCGTCAAATCAATATCTCTACCCATAACATCCGTGATCTTGCCGCCCGTCTCTTCAAACAGTAGCATCGCGCCCGCGTGATCCCACACCTTTCCGTAGCGATCTCGTCGCTTGTAAATCCAAACCGTAGTATTGCCCAGTCCCATAGCCAGGGTGGCCCATCGCACAACCCAGGCGACAAGATCGCAGCCGGGGTATTCGGCACCGAGCCGACTGGCTATCTGGCCGTGGACGTTCTCGAGCGCCGAGTCGACAATGCTGGCGCATGTGACGAAGCGCATGTCGGACGAGGACGAGACTTGAGCAAGACGATGGTGGTCGTTGGCCTGGTCACCGGCAGTATCGCCGGGGCCAGTGTTCACGTTCATAGACATTGCGTATGCTCCGTGGCCCCGGACGGCGTAGATGATGGATCCCTTCCCGCGGGCATCGATATCCTCGTTTGTTAACGGGGCCTCTGCATCCACAGCCAAGTTGGGACAGCCGACACACCCGAGTGTCTGGATCCCATCGACCAGCAGTGCCATGTTGATGGCGTATAGACCGCCCCTTAGATATATCCTGGTCCCGTCAATTGGATCAAAGATCCACGTTCTGCCCTTCTTGCGCGGACAACTCGATCCTGCCTGATCAAGTAGTCCGCACAGGTGCTCCTTGGACTCGGGCAGTGCAATCCCGTGTTCATCCTCATGGCCTTGTTCATTGTCGGCGCCTGTGGCTCTTGTCTGCTGCAGCAGGTCCCATACCCGCGTGAGGAGAGCGTCGTTGGCTCGTAGCGCAGACGCGTCCTCCTCGCCGACAAAGGTATCCTCTGGGAAGGCGCGCTGAATAGTGGCTATGAGGAGGGCTTGCAGAGCAAAGTCGGCGACTGTGACGGGGGAGAAATCATCTTTTGTGACTGCGCCCTTATCTTTGCGTGGAGAGAGCAGGGATTGGCTGAGTGGTGCGGCGGCGCGGAGAACGCGGAAGCAGAGGGTGAGTTCTTTGACGTAGGAGCTGTCCATTTGATGGGCGTTGCGGTGTGTGATGACTCCGAGTGAGATGTGTGATGTCACAACTTTGGTGCTTCCGGGTGGTTTGGGTTGTCGGAGGGGTGGATTTGGTTGGATGGAGGAAGTGGGGGTTGTTTGCTATGGATAATGGGAATAAGGTTGCAACTTAGAACCCTACGGAGCAGAGTCAAAATGTCGATTTCAGCCCCTTGTGCATAATTGCCTGATGCAAGATGCAGCTCAGATTGCAGTGATCGACCCATGCTGATGTCAAGATCGAGCTTGAGTGAGATTCCGCTGATGAAGGGTCCACGGCGGCTGTCATGACCAAATCTAATCACGATGTTGCGTGGCAGCAATGCGCAAGCAGTGGAGGGAAAGTTCAAAGAGAGGAGACTCAGGAGAGGAGGTGGGAAACACAACAACACGAAAGCATTGGATGTATGGATTATCAAACACGTGTAGCAGCTTGGCAGAGATCAGACGAAGGACGCAAGGAACCCCTCACATTGCCAAAAGAGGGGCTTAAAATTCAAGGTCAGAATCAGATGGAATGGCTCGAAATGGCTGCTTGCATGTCAGGCCAGATTCGTTAGGCTTTTCATGCCTTCGATTCGCGCGGAACTGAACTTGCCACTTTTCGAGTCTGGGTAACACCAATTCATAAGCACATGGTCTTGTTTGCTGCAATCGCCAAACCGGCTGCAGCGTGTTGTGCCGATCCCGTCCTGGAAGACACATATAATAGGAGACGCATACATCGGGAGCCCACTTTCTGAATCTTGATCAGCATCAAGTTTCAACAGCCTCTGATGTTGTATACAATCTTCGGCAGTCCGAATCATCTCAGCCGCTGTCATCTAGGAGCATTCCCTTCGTCTTACGTCCACTCGCCATGGGGCCCTTCAACGAAAAGACGCTCACCCCGAAAGGTCTGACGATCGACAAGCAATTTGTTTGTCAGGCATCAACGCTCAGAAGCTCCATAGCAGCCAACAGAAATATCGTAGCCGCGCCGCATAACAAGCAGGAAATCACCGAGTTCTTCAAGTTTTCTGAAGCCGGGGCAAACGAGGCATGCACCATTGCCCCGCATGAAACATTTACTACCGACAGCGAGAACTGTGCTGACCTGAGGACGTTTTCGACAGCTGCGAGTTATTGTTCACAACATGATGTCTTCCATGGAGAAGGTATAGTACTTTCATAGCTTATTTAGTCACCTTGAAACTCTCTCTATTCTCAAGGTCAGATGCAGGTCAGAGGCTGACGTGACAAAAACTAGATCCATGCTACGGCTCAAGAGCTTGAGGCAAGCAAAAAAATATACAAGTCCATGACGAATGAAATGATGCCAACTTATATGACACACAGAACACGTACAATGAATTCGGTAGGGCATGCGACAAAATACTCGACCTCGCGGCTGCTGCACCCAGAGACTACCGTGAGAGAACGCATCTTCCTCCAAAGCTTTACCCGCACAAAATTGACACTTCGAACAGAGGAGATATTCGACGGTCTAGATAAGCTATACAAATGCCGAACATACCACGACATGCAGGCAACGCGCGACACTTTGATGGCCAAACTGGACGCCCGCGAAGCTTACATCCGTGAAACGTCGGCTTCTGTCAAGGTCACGAAGGGTGCCATTGCCGAACGCATTGATAGAATTGACCTGGCGCAGAAACAGCTGCAGAAAATTTGCGGAAATCTCTGCGCGGACGAGATTCGTTCTCGGCTCTTGCAAAAGTTTTGTCCTGACATGGCGCAGATGGCGCTCAACATTACGGCTGTTGAATCTTTGCGGGTGCGTAGATATTGGAAGATGCGGCTGGCAGACTCTCTCACTGGAATGATATGCCATGATCGTCAAAATTCCTTTAATCTCTCTTCTACAATTTTTCTGGGGAAAGGCGTCTGCTAATTCCGTCTTCCTTACCTGGTGTAGACATGGGTTGCGGAGCTCAACTTCACCAAAGACATTCGTGCGTCAGTAACAGAGCTACAGAAGATCGTCGGTGAGTATCCCCCTTCCATCACTTCAATTGCTTCTAAAGCCTGTGAAGGCCAATAAGGCAACCACATGCCTTTCGCCCCGAAAAAACGGGAGTCCGAGTAATCCGCCTGGTTAACGCAAGGACACTCGAATGTAGGCGGCTTCAACGATATAATGTGGGATCATAGCTGCGTGCGCGATTACGTCGAGATCGTTGAGATAGGCTCAGTGCCTACTTCGCACCTGCAGGAAGCCATAATTCTTGAGACGTGGAAGGACTTGCACGAACAGGGTAGGTCGAGAGTGAAGGAATGCACGTACTTTTCGGTGCTGTGGCGCATCAGAAGCTAACAAATTCTTCTCTTTCATAGTCAGCACTTTCAAGACGGAGATGAACAAACATGCATAGGCGTCCAATGGGAAGGCTTCAGGTCTTCTGTATTCTTTTGCTATTTCACCAGGAAGCTTACATTGGTGGCTGCGATTCCGTTATTCTTGTTTCAAACATCATATCAGAGAGACTGGAGAGATTGTCACATTGTTTCAAGTTTGGCTCTTGAGGGCAGCAACCCTTTCGATACGAATGTTCCATCACCTCAGGGCAGGATGTTTCTTTTCCTCAGTTTTAAAGGCCATCGGTAAACACGCCCAGTATCATCAGAGTCTGATTCAGAGTATTTGAATTTTGACGCGGCACGACGTTGCTCTCTCTTCCCACAACACCCGTCAAGGGAAAGCGGCAAGCCAAAGAGTCTGTTGTGGAGACCTATCGAGAACGAATTGGTCACTATATCTATTTGAAGTTTTGAACAATTTTCATTATTGGAATCGGGGGCAAGCAATGGTTATTCGTCATGTTGGTGGATGTTGCATGCGTCTTTCACTTCTCATGGGACTGAGGCTGGGGTTCGATCAACACCAACTATTTTATAAACCTGGAACTTTCCTCGCATTTGTCTCGAGTCTCGACTCTCGCGGGGGAACCCGGTATGCTGAGACAATAAAATGGCCAGCTTCAGTTTCGTCACCTAGAGTGCCTGCCCACTACTGCCTTGTACGATGGAAAGTCTACCATTCACGATGCCGGCCCAAGTGTGGAAAGCATAAAAAAGTATTACTCGTTTGCTCAAGACTCTCAGTGGGTAAAGAATACCCGCATTTGCCATTTGCCTTGACTGAAGTTGAGCCATCTGCCCCATGCTGATTGAGATCGCCGTTCCTCCTTTGGCGCTTGTCAAACTCCCGTCATCGGGAAATCAGGCGACTAAAATGGCCAAGAGTCCAAGACCAGTCTCTGCGGACTATGTGCAACGGTCTTGCCTCCCTTTCACTTCTTTTCATCAAAATAACGGTCATGGCTGCACATATTTTGACATGTGCCAAAGGACATGTCAAATCGCTGTCTCGTGGCATACTGCTTCCCCTGACAAACGTTTTTTGTTGCTTACGCCCAGCACGTGGTATCAGGCCGTGCGACAGACCGTGTACCCCTCACGTTGGGGGAGAACCATGTGTACGATCCGTTCCTCGTTTCCTATCAAGGAAGGAGAACTCCTGTCGGGCAACCGGCAACGTGGTCGGGCATCCAGACGGAAGGGGTCGTGATGATTTCATCATTTCCGGCACAAATCATATTTCGGCCGCGACAACCGCAGATTATTACGGGAAAAAGTGGTATTGGTAAGACCGTTGCAATGAAAAATATACTATATATTTGACAGATTCGACCTTTCTTTGGTGCTTCTCCCCGGAATCCTGGATCCCAGTTTCAACTTTCCTACTCCAAAAATAGCGAACTGCTCCTTGTAGAAGAATCGCAACTCTCGTCCTTTTAGGAAATCTGCACTCCGGCTGGCGACCCTCACTCCCATTTCAACGATGTCAGAATCAGATTTCGACGCCAAAAGGCCTATCACGGACCCGGCCTTCTTTTCCCCGAGAGAAATGTACGTTGAAAAGCGTACGAGCTACGAGGGGGGCGCGTATTCAGGCAATACAGACGCGGACAGGACCTTTATCTTCAATACTCCCGGAGTAAAGACCCTGATACGAGCTCTTGGTACGGGACGAAAGCTTCAAGGGAGCCGTGAAGAATACTTACGATGGTTGGGCATCAATGCCACGCGCGGAGAAGTCAGCGTAGACCTTAGCTATGAGGTAGAGAATCTTGTCGCGACATATCGCTCTGTGAGTTGACCTCGTATTTCACTTGTGACCTGTCCTTCGGTCAGCATACTCAAAGTGCTTCAACTTCTCTGGCGCAGGCTTTCCGCTGATGTCCAATACAGATCAGGGCGGACTGCGTGCGATTCAAAGATTTAGTCTGGACATGGATCCTCAATCTCGTGACGACCATTTCAAGCTACGCCCTGTTGTCTGGCAGGGATCTGGATACGTCCAGCTATCCTCTCATGTTGGAGTACATTGGGACCTTCCACGACGAAATCAGAAAGCCTAATCCAAACAGGTCAGTGGTGGTGGATCTCAAGGAGAGTATCCAATTCAAGGCGAAGACAAAGCTACGTCACATTAGCGTCATGAGAGTTGCTGCTGCGGAGGCGCTCAAAAGTCTGGTCGCTTTTGATAAAATCTTTGAGGCGCACGGTGTCTCGATTCAAAATCATGCTAAATCCTTGACGATGCAGCTGGTCAAGGAGGGGAATAACATGATTTCTCTGAAAATGAAGATCAAAGAAGCCCAGGATGATATCAGATATGCGCAGGGTAAAATCGACGAGAGTAAGATTGGTTTCTTGTGTGCGTCTCAAGACGCATCTAGCTCTACTTTCCGAAAACGGCATGACTGATCCTTCCTTGATGCGTGGTTTAGAGAACGAGGAACGTTTGTGTACGCCAAATTACATGTGGGTGTAAGTACGAAACATGGACTGCATCAGAAGAAGGCACACGCTTGGATCATGGAAATTGCGATTAGCCCGCTAACCTGCCGTTAAAAGCTGTCCCATTGGCACTACCATTAGCATCGGAACCGTCGTACAAACCAAAAATGCAAGGGGAAAGTTGCAAGCAGCCATGGAAAAAGTCAGAAAGCTTTTGGACGAATACAGTTCGAGCATGTTGGTAGCGTCGCGGCTGCAGATTAACGTGACTTTCATTTCAGTGAGTAGCTCATGAGCCACAAGTGTTGCAAGCAGTACCCAAGGACGATGTCGGATGTCTAGGGGGTGAATGATGAGTATGGACGAGGGCCACTTTCAGACTCAAACGAAACATAATCGGGCATGAAAGATTTAAAAAGGGAGAGAGACTCAGAGAGTAGATGAATCATGAATCTAACAATGATACCAGGCTCAAATCCAAGATCTCAGCACAGAGATTGGTCCGCTGGTTGAGACAATCCAGAATCTCCTGATCAGTTGGAACGACATGGAGACTTATCTCAGGTCACTTCTGAACCTGATCGACTTTGAACCGGAGAGTATCCCGCCCATGTTGCTCACGACAAGCCAACTTCAGGGCATCGTTGATGGATGGAGCAACCTGGCGGACCATGGTAAGCGCAAGTACGATTCTCGCTCGCACACGGTATCTGCTAACCCCGGGTTCAGCACTCATATACGTTGCTATTTCATCCCTTAACGAGGAACCCATACCTGGGAATATCCAGGAATATATTGAGCACCTGAAATTGGCCATCGAGTCAGATAGTGCTGGCATGCTTGATGAGCTCGACTGATTTGACAAGGAAGGCAAGGAATGCTCAAGAACGTAGAACATATGTTGATCTAGTCATGACTCAGATAGTCATTGCCACGACAATCTCGCAAGAAAATTTCGTCAGTCCATGTGGACCGTGGTCGGACTAATCAAGTGCACATCTAAGCGTGAGCTGACATGCGCTTTTTGATGTGTAAAGATGAGTGAGACGGGCCAACGACCAGATTGAGGCTTTAAGCCAGATCTCTCGCAGTACTTTCAAGATAAGAGAGAATGGAAGAATGAAAGCAGGAGCACGAGATTGACTCATGTCCTGATACACACTCTCACCACTAAACCCCATCCTGTCTTGCTCTCCCAGATGCCCATCTCATTCTGCCGTCTAAAAGTGGCTTCTTCCGCATTCACCTCCATACTAACGTCACACGATGGCGCAGGAGACGGTAAATGCATGGGGTGCTTTGACCTCTGCGCCATCGGGTGAAGGGTTTCCTTGCTGAAGAACGACCAGCGACCAGCTTTCTTGACTGTTTGTTTGCTGAGCCCCGCTTCTGCACAGCTGGTTTGTTTCTCGAAGGAGGCTGTCTCGGGTGCCGGCTGAAGGTGACCGGCCAGTCGACGCGCCAGTTCTTCGTCCGACCACCACCAGAGATCTGCGTTCGAGCCAGTCTGCGTCCCGTTGTCGCTTTCGTCTTTCGACTGCCCTCTTTCCCTTTCATCATCGAATTTCTGCTCTTGGCCCGTTGTATCTAATGTCGCTGAATTCGTGGGATCACACAGGTACTTCTTGTCCCCTGACATCTTGGAATGCCGGTCCACCCGAATCAGCTTGATGAATTGGCCATTGTGGTTTCCCTCGGTGTCACTAAGCCGCCAGCTTTCATCGACGGCATCGCTTGGGACGAGTGTTGCCTCCACGAGCGAAGGGACGGGGTTGATGGCAGCGATGGAGTCAAGGAGAGCATCAACGTGGGGGACGAGTAGGGAGAGTAGCAGGTCATCAAGGCGGTCTTGCGCTGCGGATCGAGCAGCCTGTTCTCGACGTAATTGGCATCGTAGGCCCAAGAGCTGCCCAGAGAAGCGCGATGATGGTGAGGCTGGCTCGCCTGCTATGGAAGAGGACAGAAGAGTGTACGGTGGTGGATGGTCGTGGCATCCTGATGTTGAAGTGGAAATATCTTGCGACATTTTCCAAAGCCGCGAACCATAAATGTCGAAGGCCTGCGAGAGCTGTGTTTGTTTTAGGAGAAGAGACGCGGCTGAACAAAGGAATGTATTCTTTGTAGGTGACGAGGGTCAGCTCTGACTCCTGAGGGATCAAGCAAGGCTGACTGCTGGAATTGACCAGGGGAGCGGAGATGAAGCACATGGCCCAAGGCGTATCGCAGAGGCGCAGTCGGTCGCGCGGCTGCTTGGCGACCAGTGTATTAGTGCATGGTGGCGCGTCAGCTGAATGAATACATAGCGATTGGTTCTGCCCAAAACGTGAAGTCATGATCAAGCAGCCAAGCCATCACCTATTGATTCAGCACATGTTGGACGTCCCTTGGAGCTGGCCAATAAAGGGTTAGCCGGATGCGACAACATCAACATAGGTATGTGGCAATTGCTATCTTCGATCCGGGGAAATGGTCTCAAGTCCAAGAACATCACCGAAGCTAAACGAGTATGTGCCACAGCTCTGACAAATTAGCGGGCGATTTCATCAAGGTACTTTCTCCATTACGTACTGTATATAGCCTCTTCCAACACCGTGAGTTCACACACCTTGCCAGCAGGATTCCAGGAAGCTCAATGAAGCAAACTCCAAATGTCGGTTGTCGACAGAGTCCAAGGGTCCATTGAGTCGACTAGCAACCGCGCCACCGAGCTGAAATGCGAGGCAGATCAGTCACTGACTCAATGTATCAGCAGATCAGTCCCTACGTCAACCTTGCTGGCGATGCAGGCTCTCGGTGGGAGCCGATGATGCCGGGCTGACCCAAGCGGACTTGCTCGTCGTCTTGGCGCCTGGCGCGTGTAATCTGCAGAGTATTATAAAGTATGCATATAATGACATAAAACGGAGAGGAATGCTCACCGAGTTGTGTTGTGACGTATCTGAGAAGGCAACTCACATATCATCAACGTCTTGCCTTTCATACTCGTCGACACTGAATTCTCAAACGCTCCCAACTTTTTCTTCTTCTTCTTTCCCCCTTCTTTGTATTCATAGAATTCTCAAGTCTCGACACTTCCACTTCTCGAGTTGAAGCCTTATCATTATCTCCCAGAGTCTCGAGATAGTTGACTCGCCGTCCCTCCCAACAAGCCACTTCAGAAGCAAGTTGCTTCAGAGCTCATCACTAATTTCCTCAACGCTCGTCCAACGCAATGTCGTACAAAATCTCCCGCCCAGATGAGTACCTCGCCGTCACGGGCATGGGCGTTCGCACCGTCAAGATCACCAAAGCATGCTGGGTGTGGCCCCTGCAGCGATGCACGCGCTTTAGCGTCCAGCCGCACGATTATGCCATGGACCTGAGGGCCATGACGCGAGAGAAGCTCCAATTTGCTCTCCCCGTCGTCTTCACGGTTGGACCTGATGTGAACCAGCGCGGGGCCAACGGCGGCCGCTTTGAAGACCCCCCCGAAGCCGAGACAACGGGAAATCGTGAAGACCGCGGCGATGCCTTGATGAAGTACGCCATGCTGCTGGCGCAGTCGGAGAGTGGTAAAACCGACGAGGGCACGCATGTGGCCAGCATTGTCAAGGGAATCATCGAGGGCGAAACGCGGGTGCTGGTGTCCAGCATGACCATGGAGGAGATCTTCACCGAGCGAGAGGTGTTCAAGAAGCGTATCTTTCGCAATATTCAGAGCGAATTGGATCAGTTTGGGTATGTATTCTTCATTTGGCCTGAGAAAAGATGACCATAGCTGACCACCGTCTTACCAGATTGAAGATTTACAATGCCAATGTACGTACACTTGAAGCTGTGAATTGACATTGTTTGTCTTGAGCACTGTGGAGTCCTGGACCCCATTGGGCAGCGCCCCCTTCTCCTCTTTACCTCTTATGGAACACTTCTCTTTCCAGCTTGCCACATACATACATACCGAATCTACATCATACCAACTAATCGGTCTTCCCGAGTAGGTCAAAGAGCTCAAAGATGCCCCAGGATCCGTGTACTTTGAGTCTCTGTCCCGCAAAGCCCATGAGGGCGCCACCAACCAAGCCAGGATCGACGTGGCTGCCGCTCAGCTACGCGGTAACGTCGGCGAGGCTCAGCGCAAGGGAGAGCAGGACCGTGAGATTGCCAAGATCAACGCCGAGACGGCAGTGCAAAAGACCGAACGGGACATCGAGCGCGCCCAAGCCGAGGCTCAGCTCAACACACGGCAGACGATGCTCAACAGAGACGTGGACATTGCCCGCGTCGAGGCCCAGCGCGCGCTCGAGTCCAAGGACGAGGAGCTGAAGAAGCAAGTCGAGTTGAAACGTGGAGCGGCCGAAGTCGAACGCCTACGTGCCAAGGACGTCGCCAAGGCCACCATTGCCCGTGAGAGTAAGCAGCAGGCTGCTGATGCGGCTGCCTATGAAGTTGCGGCGGATGCGCGCGCTCGACAAGAAGCGAACCAGCGCATGGCTGACGCCGACGTCTACAAGACGCGTATTGATGCCGAAGCCGATAACTACGCTGCTCAGAAGCGCGCTGAGGCACATGCTGTTTCTCAGATCAAGGAGGCAGAGGGTATTGCCGCCATGGCTGACGCCTACGCCAAGATGGCGACTGCTTTTGGCGGGCCTGCAGGACTGATTCAGTACATGATGATCGAAAAGGGCACGTATATCGAGCTAGCCAAGGCCAATGCTGAGGCAATTCGTGGTCTACAGCCCAAGATTAGTGTCTGGAACACGGGCGGCGGGAGCGGCAGCGGTAGTAACGAGACGGGCGGTGATGCCGTTGCTGCTATGCGCAACGTCTACCAGATGCTGCCACCTCTGATGACCACTATTCAGGAGCAGACGGGGATTACTCTGCCCGAGTGGCAGTTTGGAAAGATGAATGCCGGCATGCAGGCTATGAACCACTGACCAGGACGATCATGTCCATGGGAACGAGTTGATCAAACACTACGAAGGGGTTGGCGGCTTGACCAACGCGATGAATTGACAAGTTTACACCAAATGGTGAGGAATAGAGCAGCATGTCATTGCTTTTCAGGTTGGATTTCCAATCGGGCTGTATAGAATAGAGACAGTTGTAGGTTTGTGACTCACCGACTCGGGAGTGGCGCGTTGGAGATGGGTTGGTCAAGGGAAGTTAGTCGCATTGATACCGTTGTTTGCTTTACATGAATATTATGATACCCTTTTCTTGATTCTGTGGGTGTTGCCGTTACTGACATTCATTCCATCTTGTGTCTAAATTAATTCCGTTTGCTTTCTCACATGGCTCTTTCACGTGATACATTTGCACGGCTGAAATTGAAGAATCGACGAGAATTTCTGCAGATGTGGCCTGGAAAAGATGACTCAGGTGTTTTCTCTATATACAATTTGGTTCCGTCCGGGTTTCAGTCTTCAGAAGCCGCCCTCGAGGCTTGGTTGTTGGACTTGGGGGCCATAGACGCAATCATAGTTGCACTTGACGTGAGGATGACTATCCGGACAGGTACACTCCAAATAAACAATGTGGCTTTTGCAATCTCCCTGAACACAGTTGCCCTTGTCATCGAAACAGCCCACTGCGTTCCAGAAGAATGGCTGGCAACCCTTGGATGAGCTTGCAACCGCCGTCTTGGCGATTAGGGCCAAGGCAAAGGCGAGGCAGACAGCAGACTTCATGGTCTGAAAAATGAGATTTAGTAGAGGCGCGATCATTCAGGAACGGTAACAATAGTGGCTTCTTACTGTCGAAAGAGGACGGTATCGGGTGTTGATAAAATAAAATTGGTTGTGAATTTGTTTTTGGCAGGATGAAAGACAAATTTTAACGATGATGAAGGTTGAGAGTGTGGAAGAATGTGTCCAATATATATATATATCTATCATCGGCAAATAATCACTCAGAACTCTCTCTCCTTTATACCAACCGCTGCCTCCTGAAAAGGTTTCCAAGACGGCTTAGATTGACAGGCATTAGAGGAGCCGAACGGGCATTCAGACACAAATGCTTATAGCGCCGACAACGTGAAAAGCCTCTGTCTCACATATTCAAGAGAGCTCAGGGTTCATTGTCAAATGCTGGACTAAGATAATACGCCCGAGTCGAGTGACTAGAGTCAGCCGTGAATGCATTACAAATAATAATGGGGGTCGGACAAGTAGCACAAATGGAAGCGATTCGGCTTCATTGTCCAAAGTCAAGGTTTCATCACCCAGACATATCTATGTGCCTATACAACCATGCATACCTAACACGTGCCACGTAGCATTCCGGCTTAACACCGATGATCCTGTTCACTTGCTCCTTCCGAGGACCGAGATCTCGCGGCAAACAATTCCATATCGTATAATCGTTCTGACCCCTGTGAGGATCGGATACCCCTTCCGGCCCGACCAAAAGGTCAGATTGCAGAACACCGAGTTGGTAGGAACTCAGCTTAGTGAGGGATATACAGTGCAGTGCAACGACCAGAGATGTACAGAGTAGCTGTCACGACTCACAAGCTACAAATCCTATCGTTCCCTGTCTTTGATGGCCCCTTTGGCTCCTTTCATGCTGCACTTATAAACTGCGTAGGTACTTGCATCTTGTCCTCAAAACTCTTCTTCACTAGAGAAAAAAGTATTGTGCGAAGGAAAGAATATGGTATACGCAGCATACAAGGCAACCCAGGCAATTCTCGCTTCGAGCCTCGAGGCATGGCGTGCGGGAGGCAGTGAGGCGCCGATTCTGCCTTGCAACACTATCGGCCGGGCATGGGGCCTCCCTTGCGCTCCGACCATCGCCGTCATGTATAATTGCGACTCCTGATTATGCGGAAGATACTGTCCGACTCTCCGACCGACGACTCGTCTTCCACACTGGTGATTCGTTGGGAACGATTTGAGATACATATCGAATACCTAGATCTAAGATCTATTTCCATACGTGACTTGGGTAGAAGGCTAGGTATCAGATACATACATACCTACATACCTACATACCTACATTACTATAATTATGTTACGCTAGCAAGGTTCGTCGGAGGTCGCTCAGATCTAGTACATATGTACGTCTGCTTTTCTGAACTCCACAAGGGAAAACCCTAGCTAGCGCAGGGAGGAAAACCCTTATGCCGTGGTGGGAATCCAGGGAGGAAAAGTTAAAACCCTTATGCCGTGGTGGGAATCCGTCGTCAGACCCTCGAGCCCGTTGCGGTGTCATTGTGATATGTATGTAGTAAGATGCCTGCAGAACAGCAGGCCTCCTTGCCAGGGTTTTCGGAAAGCGTTGTGCAGGACGAACAGAGACGGAAACTAATCTCGTACATGTCCAATGCTTGCTTAGCTCTCAGTTAGGCTCCGTCACGGGACTGGCGTGAAGCGGGAGTTGGGGATCGTTGGGGTTCGTCATTGGTGTATCAGGACTCGACAGGCTCTCTCCTGTTTCTTCACAAATGGGTCCATCGGCACTTAGAGTAGGTAAGCTGGTCTCGATCTGCTCCCTTCCGGTCTCCCAATCTTGTTCTGCGGCGAGGCCTCGGGGGGACAAGGGTTCTTCGGCTCGTCGTCGATCCCGGGACGGATCGTCAACTCTCTCTGGATCAAAAAAGGTCATCGGTCGTGATGTATAAGCTTCTCGTGCTTGTTTCCATTGAGTCATCGTAGATGGTGCTCCGGAGTCCACTTGGTACTGGCCCTATCATCCACATCCCGTATGGGGGCCCGGGGACATGAAGAGGGCGGCAACGCGCACAAATTTCGACGACTTCGCTTTGATCCTGATTCTCTCAACAACAAGAGTAGATATGATTTCTCGAGGAATCAAAGTGCACATATGTACATAAATGGCCATAGATTATGCTGAAATAATTACGAGAGCCAATATGGCGACGGTGGCGCATTAATTCGACGTGCCGTACAAAATAAAACATCAGTATCTCAACAACGGGAACTGATATGAATTGATTGGAACTTGAATACATACAAAGATGCCCATGGAGTATTCCGAGAGAGCTCCGAAAGCCAGCGGCTTCCGATGTGCTGCGAGCCTGCGGTAACAAAAAGTGAAATCGTGGCACGAGTACCCGAACCAGCGTTCTCTTATCGCTCCGGCAATCTACAGGAGGAAGTTTCGTGTTATTTAATTGGGGCCACTGTACATAGGTGCATAATACCTAATTACCTAGGTACATACAGTACCTACCTAACCCTTCAGTGCCAGCCATCCCTCGGGCCAATGCGCAAATTTCCACGATTGATTGTTCGCGGCTTCCAAGCGGGTTAGGTAAGTCAAACGGCCGTCCTACAACAGTCAAAGAAGATATGTATCCGGCAGAAAGACTGCCCTCCCTCATCAACGCAAATACGGTCACCCTTGCCGAGGGCGTCGGCCGCACCCACGAATGGAGAATCCGCCGTCGTCCCCTCGTCCTCGCAGGCAAGGAAGAGAGACCGCCATTCCACCTACAGCGGAAGTGGAAATGACGGACGCGCCTCCGCAAGGCCCAACCGACAACCACTATCCGAACACATTGTTCCAGAGTCGCGTCGCAGTGCTCTCTGCTCTCTGAGAACGATGCGACCTCCGGCCCAGGAATGAGTGCGCAAAGCTCTCAGAGAGAGGAGCGCCAAACACCTACAGGCGGCGTGGACCAACATAGGAAAGGGTTTCCCACAACACATCACATCACATTGCTGCAGAGTAGGTAGCTTTGAGAACGGCATAGACGTGGTTACCGTACAGGTACAGGAGCCATGGGTGATGTACCCGACGAACTCGCAGAACCACCCGGGGAACGAATTATACATACGTCCCGGTCGACGTCTTGGTTGCGAGGAGACGAGGCCCAGGGTCATGACCTATTAGAAAGGGCAACAGGCCAGCTTACCACCTCTAAATGGTACCGCAACGACCAACTGGGTCGAGATACCTTTTGTGGCTGGATGTCAACGGCCACGCCATGCTGAATTGTTATAGACAGCCTCAGCTACACTGTACTGGATTACGTCACGGCGCTTGAGCCGCCGATTAGGCCCCCGGGGGTGGCAACTCACAGAGACGGACACGTGCTGAATCTCGCCTTCTCGAATATTCCGTTCGCATCCACCACGATACGGGAAGACATGCGATGCAACTCAGATCACGAGACCCCCGCATCATCATTCCGGGGAGAGGTTCTCCAAACCCGAAAGAACCGACCTCCACTTAGACCCCGGCGAGGTGGAGGTATTCTGGAGGCTTACGGAGGATTTCTTCGCAGGTGAAGGCCATGCCCGACCCATCGCATATCGTGGCGCAACCAGTGGACGATCAGATCCGCGGCTTCCAAGCTGAATGGATTGCCGCTATTGAGGCTGTGGGGAGGCTCTCTTCGGGGGACAGAAGCGCGCCCTGGTGGACCAAAGAGTGTCAGGAAACCTGAGTCGACTGGAAGTTAGCCAGACGAGACTTTCACGCCGAGCCCGACGAGGTACTCCGAAGATATGGAGATAACGTTTCCCGAGTGGTAGTTGGGAAGGATGAATGCCGGTATGCAGACTATCGACCAGGATGATCATGTCCATGGGAACGGGTTGATCAAACACTACGACACTACGAAGGGGCAGCGGCTTGACCAACAACAAGAATCAGTAGGTTTGCACCAAGTGATTAGGAACAGAGCAGTATGTCATTGTTTTTTTTTTGATTGAATTTTCATTCGTGCTGTATAGGTAGAATAGACTCCGGAGACAGTTGCAGGTCTGTGGGTGGCGCTTTGCAGATGGGTTGGTAAAGGGAGCTATTTGCACTGGTCGTGTTGCTTGCTTTACATGAACGTCACAATACCCTTTTCTTTACTCTTTCGGCGTTGTCGTTACGGGTGATCGTTCCATCTTGTGTCCAATTTGATTACTATTCCTTTCTCACAGGTCTTTCACGCGATACAATTGCACGGCTGAATATAAAGAACCAACGAGTATCTCTGAGGTTGATTCGTAGAACAGAAAGCTGAAGCAAATCGATTTATAACACAATCGGTTCCGTCCGGATTCAGGAGGCGCCATTGCTGTTTTTGGGGCATTTAAAGCCGCACTTGACGTGAGGATAGTCATCCGGACAGGTACATTGCAAACGCCAAATTTGGTCGTCACAGTCTCGCTGCTGACAGCCACCGATGTCATTGACACATCCCACGCGGTTGAAGGAGAACGGCTGGCAATTCTTGACTGAGTCTGCTACAGCAGTCTGGGCCACTAGGGCCACGGCGAGGGCGAGGCAGGCGGAAGACTTCATGATCTGAAAATGAGTTTTAGTCGAGGCACGATCATTCAGGAACTGGGAGCAATGATAATGGTGAATTCTTACTGTCGAAAGAGAATATCAGGTGTTGATAAAGGAGTGGCTGTGGATTTGCTTCTTTGTGAGGACGAAAGACAAGGATTTAGCGAGTGGAATTCAGATGATGAAGTTTGTACGTTTGACAGAATGCACCCAGTATATATAGAAAAATGATCAATTTCTGTCCTTTATGCCAACCTCTCTCTCCGAAAAAGGTTTCCAAGACGGATTAGATCTAAGATAGACAGGCAAATTGCAAAGCCAATAGAGGAACCCAACAAGCTAACAGACACAACGTGAAAAGCCTCTGTCTCACATAAAGCGAGCTCAGCCTCTCAGGGACCGTCAGGGTTCATTGTCAAATGCTGGACTAAAATTACACGCTCGGGTCATAACCGAGTCGAGGGACTAGAGTCAACCGTAAATGCACTGCAAATAAACGTGGCATTCCGGCTTAACACTGATGATCCTGTTCACTTGCTCCTCCTGAAACCTCCAGGCCAGCAATTCTGTATCGTTCTGGCGGCCTGGTCCCTGTGAAGTTCGGATGAGGGATACCCCCGGGCCCTCCCGACCCGAACTGGATCAAAAGGACAGAACACTAGGTAGGCTCAGGGCTTGTAGGAACTCACCTTATTGAGGGATATATAGTGCAGTGCAACGATCAGATTCAGAGCTGTACAGAGGAGCTGTCACAACCCCTATCGTTCCCAAATTTCTATCTCCAGATTTTTATGGCCCCTGTTTCCCCTTCCATGCCGCATTTATGAAATGTACTTACATCTTGTCCTGAAAAGCTGTCATACGGGCGTGTACATTGTACACATGACCCGCCCTGGAGACATTCTGTCCTGACTCCTGAGTTATGTACCTATGTATTAGCGAATGCCCACCCGGAGTTAGCACTGAGCAGTGCATTGAAGCCGCTGTTCACAAGCGCCCGCCAATGCATTTGCCATTAGGACTCAGGAGTCGATAAGGACGACGTCACTGCATTGGGGCTCGCTGGTTCACAGGACGGCGCCAGTGCACTGGAGCCGCTAGACCATAGGCGCTTTCAGCGCAATCGAGGCCGCTGGTTTACAGCCGCTTTCAGCGCATCACCGCTTCGGACTTCCAGCGCTTCAGGGCTGTCAGCTCATGCTCCTTATCACAAAAGCGTAGCCTTATCAAATGCTTCGTATTGTTCACCAGAAAAGAAAATGTTGTGCAAAAGGAAGTCCGAAGACCATGATATTGGTGTACGCAGTATACAAGGCAACTCAGACAATTCTCGCTTTGGGGCATGGCGTGCGGCAGGCACCGAGTCTGCCACTGGCAATTACTCGAGGACGGTGAGATGTAAGAATGGCTAGAATGCCTTTTTCCTAAACATCCGGGCGGCACACTGATCACAGCAAGGTACAGGGCACACATATCGACTGATGGGCACTATTCGGGAGCAGACGGGGATTGCTCTGCCTGAGTGGCAGTTTGGAAGGATGAATCCCGGCATACAGGCTATGGACCAGGACAATCATCATGATCCGGATCATGTATGTACATGGAAACGGGATGATCAAACACCGACAAACACGTTACCACCAAAGGGCGGCGGCTTGACCAACACGATGAATTAACAAGACTACACAAAATGATGAAGAATAGAGCAACATGCCATTGTTTTTTTTGTTTGGATTTTCTATCGGGCTGTATAGAAGTATAGAATAGAGATACATACCTAGTTGCAGGTTTGTGAGTGGTGCGTTGGAGATGGATTGAGATTCCGATTGGTCAAGGGAGTTACTGTTAGTTGCCGTTGTTTGCTTCACATGAGTATTAATATACCCTTTTCTTGATTATTCGGGCGTTGCTGTTACGGACATGAGTTCCATGTTATGTCTAAATTAATTGCGATTGCCATTTGCTTAAATGCTTTCTCACACGACTCTTTCACGCGATACGATGGTACGGCTGAAATTGAAGAATCAACGAGAATTTCTCCAGAGGTGGCCTAGAAAAGATGATTCGGGTTTTTCTCTATAAGGTAGGTTTCACCCGGGTATCAGAAGTCGCCGATGCCGTTGGAGCATTGCCAGGCGCACTTGACGTGGGGATAGTCACCCGGACAGATACACGACAAATAAAAAAAGAAATCTTCGCAAAATGCCTGCTGACATTCACCCTTGTCATTGAAACAGCTCGCGAACCTCCAGAACAATGGCTGGCAAGTCTTGGATGTGTTTGCAACTGCAGTCTGGGCAATTAGGGCCACGGCGAGGGCGAGGCAGGCAGCAGACTTCATGGTCGGCATCGTCTGAAAAACGAGATTTAGTAGAGGCGCAATCATTCAGGAACTTGTTAACAGTAGTGAATTCTTACTATTGAAAGAGGAGGGTATCGGGTGCTTATAAAAAGGTGGCTGTGAGTTTGCTTTTGTCAGGACGAAAGACGAATCTTTCACGAGCAGTGGAACTAAGTTGATGAAGCTTGAACATGTGGAAGAATGTACCCAAATTGCCCAAATATATATCTATCATCGGCAAATGGTCAGTATCTCTCTCTCATGCCAACCGCTGTCTCTTGAAAAGGTTTCCAGAACGGAATTAATAAACAGGCAATAGAAGAGCCGAACGGCATTCAGACACAAGGTCATAACCGACTCCGACCGAGTCGAGTGACTAGAGTCGGAACTCAGCCGTGAATGCACTACAGATAAAACGTAGCATTCCTCCGGCTTAATACTGATGATCCTGTTAACCTGCTCAGCCTCCTTCTGAAACCTCCAGGCCAGCAATCCCGTATCGCTCTAACTTCTGGCCCCTGTGAGGATCAATTCCCCTCCCGACGCGATCAAAAGGACAGAATACTAAGCTGGTAGGAACTCGGCTTAGTGAGGGATATATAGTGCAGTGCAACGACCAGAGCTGTACAGAGCAGCCGTCACAAATGAAGAATCTCTATCGTTCCCTTTCTTTTATGGCTCTCTTTTCCCATCCCATGCCGCATTTATGAACTGCATGCAGCATAGGTACTTTCATCTTGTCCTGAAAAGCATAGCCTAACTAGGCAAGCCTATCAGATGCTTCGTCTTGTTCACCAGAATGGAAAATGTTGTGAAAAAGGATACGCAGCATACAAGAAAACTCCACAATTCTCGCTTTGAGGCAGGGCGTGCGGCAGGCACCAATTCTGCCACTGGCAATTCCTCGAGAGTCGAGGACGTCGGACGAATTGAGATGTAAGAACGCCTTTTACATCAACCTCCGGGAAGCACAGCAAGGTATAAGTCATACATATCGAACACCTAGATCTAAGATCCATTGCCATACGTTACCTGGGTATACGTACCTACATTACTGTATTACGTACTAAGATGCCGTGCCGCGAAGCTGTGACGGGACGCGCCCAAAGATAGGCAAAACGGTGAGCCCTGCACCCCCTTGTTTCAGAATTCCAAAGAATGTTGTACTGAATTATAGAACGAGGCTGTCGTGATGTACGACGAGAATAGTGCTCATGGTGACAAAATACGAAACAGTGGCAAAAGTACGGAGTACCCGGACAGCACCTATGTATTACGGAGTATTGTTACTGTACGATGTAATCCGTAGCTCGAAATATCGCTCTAGGGCCCCGGCCCCGGCCCCGGCCCCCGAGATGCGGTCGATTGCAGCACTCCGTAGGTAGGTAATATGTCAACTGAGGGTTCAGCACTTCTATCAGAACGTACACCCTTACCGTCAAAAGCGAAGACCCCTGCCGAGTTTTGGTAAGGAGACTACATATCAAAGGCTCCAAGCCGACCTTTTTGCAAGCTGATGTTGATAGAACCACAGATCAGAACACCCTGCCCAGGAGAAGACCCACAGGTGTGATCACATCAACACAGAAGAAGATGGTCTGCCTTTACTCCGTAGCTAAGCAGCAGGCTCGTTTCAAGTTTGGGACAGTCTGGAAGCCAAGGCCCTGGACTCGAGTGTTGGGATGAACTCTTTCTGCCACAACATGAGTGAAATCTGCAGGCCATATTGTTAAGTTCGAGAACGGGACCTTTTTCCTTCCGGAATCCCTTCGGCCTCATCATATAGACATTGCGGTACATGCTGGCATATAACGTCGCGTAGGTCAAGTCACACCGCTTGAGCTCAAGATCATGTTTGTCGGCAATGACCATGAGCATGCGGAAAGATAAGAATTTCTGGTCTTGCTGCATAGGTATCTTGTGAGGAGATAAATATTTGCTCATCCATCTCCATGCCCATGCACAACCAGGTGTGGTTTGCACCTGAAAAACGGACGATTGTTCAACATGTAGGCGTACACTCACATACAGCCCAAGTGATGCATGGACGAGAGACCCTTGTCCTTGATTACAACTGATGATGGCTGGGTATATGCGCACATTCTGCTTTCTTGAACGGCTCGTTCATTGGTGTCGTAGATGTGCCCGCTTGTGATATGAAGCCACAATTTCCAGAAGAGATTGGCAACTCTTTCTACATACATCCAAGGCCCTGAGCAGTGAGGGGTTCAACAGCACAGCTGCGATTAGGGATACTCCGCCCGTCATTCGCCCCGCCAATGTGTGTTTGCAACTTGCAACTTGCAGCAACTTGTTGGTTCCAAAAACAACAGCATACATCGTACCTTATTACTCAATCCCCATCCCGTCCGTCCGCCATCTACCGATCTACCGCCTCTGGTGGCTTGTTTCTGTAGTCTCGTTCGTTTTCTGGCAACCCCCTCAGTTCTTGGTTGATAGGCATGTTGGATGACAGCGGTTTCCCCTATCGAGCGAAATGTTATATACCTACTAACCATGCACATGCTGCACACAGATACATTCACCACCTTCGCGATGGCTGCGGCTCTCCATTTTGCGTCACCGCCACTTCCTTCACGTGCCGGAAACGTCTAGCAGGCAAAGGTCCTGTATGGCGATACAACCCTACCAGCGCAAGAACGCTGGCGCTCGGCATGATCCGCCACCAGCTACCAATAACGTCTTTTTCTCTGCTCAGCTTCCACGGATGCCGTCGTTAGCCCGATATTCGTCTTCACGCGGCTTAAATTCGCGAAGTCATGTCAAACATTCAACTTCCTTCGAAGACGAGTCGACCCATGCCTCGTCCGCGCCATGATTGCATGCGTCTTCGCCAGAGTCCGTAGAAACCAGCAGGGATGGAGGAACGTCCGCTGGAGGGGACACAGAGTCGGCGATTAGAGAGGACAGCCCATCACGGCGGACCGGAAAACATACAACGTCTCCGATGGTCAAGGTTGCTGAGAAGCCGGTCTGTACAGACCATCGATCTTTCGCAGCTACAACGTTTGAAACAGCGGCTTTCAAGATGCCCGAGTGGCTCACGCCGGAAGGGTTGCAGGCCATGTTTGACAAGCTTTCAGATCCTCGCAATCTTGCCAGGCCTGCTAAATCAGACTCGGAGATGAAGGATGAAGCCTCTGAAGCTTCAGATGCGGTTTCTCCTGTTCCATCCTCGCCGAAGAAGCCCAAGCCTACGAAATGTTGGTCTTCGTCTAAATTGACGCATCCATTGCCTGCCTACTCCATCATCTGAGGTTGAGCAAAGCCCTCAACTAGCATCAGAAACAGTGCGTCCTAACGAACATTTGGTTTCGACACGGGATCCTGCGCGGTGCAAATGAAACTCTCAGAACACTGTGAGGAGCTAGACTGCTCCAAAATCACAGAGAAAATTATCTATCGAAGCCGTTGCACCATCCGCCACTATCGATACAACCAGACCCTCGAAGGCCAGTAGTTTCAGCGGGGAGAAGAAGCTACGAGTGTCCAAATGAAGCAACGGGGTCGTAAGCTGCGCGTTTCCAGAAATACCGCTGAAGCCAGCTTTCTTTGAGAATGTGCCTTGCCTTTCGCCGCCACCCGTCGATGAAGTCAATCCACTCTTCTTGACGTCAAAGAATCGTTCGGACCAAGAGCTGCACGCTCAAGTCAAGTGAAGAGCACCAGGGCAAGAGCACGGCGCAAGTAGATTCGCCATGGATGGACTATCCTCTACTCCGCCGCAGGCTTTGTCTCAGCTGAACGTAGATTTGATAGATACCATCTGCGACGTGTTCCAGGGAAGATCGCTCCAACGAGGTGGACTTCCTTGGCCCGACAACCATGTCTGAAGTCCATCCAAAGCCACATAAGTCTGTGAAGAGGCTTGTGAGAATAGCCAAACCAGACAATGCCGCAGCCAGTTCCAGTACGAGTGCTCAATGGGTGGCCTTCAACGAACAAACACTTAACAGCGTGATGAGTGATCCACATGCTTTAGTGAACTCTTTCACCAAAGATGGCAAGCTCTATGACTCTCAGACTTTATGGTATTGTCTATTGCGAATGACATGTGCAGCTCCTAGCATTGTGCTTCACAGTCTCCAGCTCGCAGCCAAAAGTCTGTTCGTGCCTCCTCAGTCTCAGAAATCCGGATAACTGTCATGTACGGAATGGTCTGGCAACGAGCCTGGGCTCTCGAATTTCGGAATTTCCAGGCAGGCTGCGTCATGTCGATATGTTTGCATTCTCTTGTAGCAGCTGTGCCTTGCGCCACGGACTCCAAAACGCTATACGTCATGTCTCGCGAGTCGCATACGGTCTAGTGGCTCTGTGTTGACCACTTAAGGAGGAGCCGTCCGTCAACCGGCGACCATGTGTCTTGAGTACGATGATGTGTTTTCAAACGATCTTGCCTTGCGCTTGGCACGCCGCGTCTTCTCGGCCCTTACTGCCCGAAACTGTTTTGCAGAAATAGCTAATTCCGATGCCGTTGCGGAACAGGCCATGGGTGGGACTGATTAGGCTTATTATCGAATCAGCTTGACCTCATCGGTCGCGGGCCTACGCGCATCCTCACTTTCACGCAGACAGAACGTTTGCTGCACGAGACCAGGGTACTGACTCTGCTGCTGGATTGGGCCAGAGCTGTTCTTTTGCAAGAATGGAAAGGCCGACCAGAGTATTCTAACGACGGGCCGTTCCACGGGGCCATGTCCCTTATTTCGACTCTGTGTACATGACAATGAAGGATGACGCACAGACGCATCATACGATAACAGGAACATGCTTCTTGTCGATGATGTTCAAATTCGGGTAGACTTCTTCTCAGATCGCCTCGACGCCATAGGGGATCCCGTATCCTGGATGTCCTTTACCTCTACTAGACAAATGCACCATCTTCTATAGATCATCCATACCTAATCAGTCCCGATACACTCGTCTCCTTCTTCCCACCCATCAACTTGTCTCGCATGAGCCGGACATTCGACGAATCCTTATCTCTCAAGACCCGGATGGATGCTTTTGTTCATTCCGGGAGCTTGGTTACCAACACAAATCACAAGCACGTATTGCAGGATTTGCCCAAATCTGCGTCATCACGGTATTTGGTACTATCAATTGGCAGGAGCCATTTTATACGGGATGCATTTGACCAGCTTTGGCGGCGCGAGGAGCGACAACTGTTGCGGCTCCTCTAGATTCAACTGGGAGAGGGCGACGGCGATGAAGAAGGGGTTGACTCGGGCGGTGTGCAACAAGTGAACGAGGACGATCATGCCCATGGGAACGGGCTGATCAAACACTACGAACGGGCAGCGGCTTGACCAACACGATGAATTAATAAGTTATCACCAAATGATAAGGAACAGAGCAGCATATTAATTTTTTTGTTAGATTATCAGTCTTGCTGTATGGGACTCCGGAGACAGTTGCAGGTCTGTGGGTGGCGCTTTGCAGATGGGTTGGTAAAGGGAGCTGTAATCTGTTTGCACTGATCGTATTGCTTGCTTTGCATGAATATCACGATATCCTTTTCTTGGCTCTTTCGGTGTTGTTGTTACGGGCAAATTTTCTATCATGAATCTTGAGTCCAATTTCATTGCTATTCCTTGCTCACACGGTTTTCACATGGCTCTTTCCCGTGATACAATTGCACGGCTGAATATAACCATCGGGTATCTCTGCAGTTGATTCGTTGAAAAGAAGGCTGGAGCAAATCGATTTAAAATAATCGGTTCCGTCCGGGTTCAGAAGCCGCCATTGCTGTTGTCGGGGCATTTGAAGCCGCACTTGACGTGAGGATAGTCATCCGGACAGGTACATTTCAAATAGAAAAGTTTGCTGCCGTCGCACACTCGCTGCTGACAGCCACCGATGTCATTGACACATCCCACACGTTGGCTGAAGGATAACGGCTGGCACTTCTTAGTTGTGCTTGCGACCGCAGTCTGGGCCACGAGGGCCACGGCGAGGGCGAGGCAGGCGGAAGACTTCATGGTCTGAAAAATGAAACTTAGTAGAGGCGCGATCATTCAGGGGCATGGAAGCAATGATGACTTCTTACTGTCGAAAGAGAGTATCAGGTATTGATAAAGGAGTGACTGTGAATTTGCTTCTTTGTGAGGGCAAAAGAAAAGAATTTGGCGAGTGGAATTGAAATAATGAAGCTTGTACGTGTGGAAGAATGCGCCCAGTATATATCTCTTCTTGTTTAAACTACCTAGTCTAGTTAGGTGTTCCGTATATGTATCTACATTCTACCTACTGAAAAACCGGTCAAATTTCTCTGCTTCATGCCAACCGCTGTCTCCAGGAAGGGGTTTGAAGCCGGATAAACAGCAATAGAGGAGCCGCACGGGCATTCAGACCACGTATGCTTAGCGCCGACAATGTGAAAGGCTTCTGTCTCACATGGTCGACCGAGCTCAGGGTCATTGCCACAGGATTCTTCCGGGATTAACGCCACGGGTCCCATTCACTTGTTGATCCGTCTGAGATCCCTGATTCCCTAGAGGGCCGGCAATGTCATGTCGCGTCGTCCGAACTCGCTCCGAGTCCTCTGACCGTCCGAATCCTGACCCCTTTATTGAATATTCTCCATCATTTGTGGCCCCATTCTCGAACCCCGAGTATGCAATTTCAGCTGAACAACCCCACCAGAGAAAAAATTCCAGCTACAAAAGGCCAACGTCGAGGCATTTTCTTTCCCTCATGCCCACATCTCAAGCCGTGGTTTTCAAACCTCCGGATCATGGTTTTCACGACTCATCCTTAAGGTCAATGCACCTGCTTTTCATCCGTCATGCTGAGAGTGTCGACAACGTTGCTGGCCTGTATGGTGGCTCTCGTGACGCTGCTTTAACGGCTCATGGGGTGCTGCAGACAAGGCGTCTAGCAGCAGGCCTTCTGGAGGCTGGGCTCGACATCCGCCATGTCCTGTCATCGCCTCTGCAACGTGCTGCAAAGACTGCCAAGGCCATATGTGACGCGTTCAATGAAGCCAGTCCTGATGCGAACGGCCACGTACTGACCGCCACTCATTTCCCTGAGCTTCGAGAGAAGCATTTCGGGAACTGGGAGGGTGTTCAATACGCTCCTGCAGCGTCTGCTGTGCCGCGTCCGTCGCAGACAGGTGCCGAGACCTCAGATGAGATGAAGACAAGGGCCACGGTCTTCTTGGATCAGCATCTTTGGCCCATCATTGTGCAGACACTGGATCTTGACTCCGAAAAGACTTGTGTTGTGGTGGTGAGCCATGGCATTATGCTCGGCTTTCTGACTCAGACACTAGCCAGCAAGCTGGCTCGTATCTCCTCTGCGGGCTCGGGTGTTGCGCAGTTGTCTTCTCACAGAACAAGCTGGAGCAACACCGGGTTCTTGGACATGAAATTGTCTAGGAAACCTGTCCCTTCATCTGCTATGGTTCAAGATCTCGGGCCTTGGTCCTCTCTCAACAGCAGCGTCTCTTCAACTAACTGCACCAAACATCTCGCTCGTCTACGCAAGACGCGCGGCGGAATCGGCAGCGCCGCCCATGATGAGCGGCAAAAGACACTGGAAAACTTTTTCTTTCCCTCTTCCCGCAAGCGGAAAGCAGACGACTCGAAGAGCTAGCTTCACACTCAAGGTAAATATCTTCTCTCCCGATACATAAGCACCCCCACACTACCCTTCCCAGCAAGTGCCAAGTGTCTCGCACACTTCTCTATGATGAAAAAGCAATTATTCACAGACCTGTTCCGAATTACAATGTGGAATCGACTTGTTCAACCGCTGTCTGAAACGCACTTACCTGTTCCTGTTACTCGTACACATTCAAATTTGGCAATGAGACTGTCTACTGACACTTTATCGCTCAGGTTAGGCACATAGTTGAACGATATTCGAGGACCGTAGACGAAATTCTGCGATTGTGCTATCTCGTTACTAGGACCACAGATCTTAAAATGCCTTCTTGCATAAACAGACATCAGAAACAAATTCTATATTCCCACATCTATGATTCTTCCCTTTTTCTCCCTGTGCCTGATTGTGTGTGTGTTTTAGTATGTACGTGATTATGCATGCATGACCAAACATTTGTAGGTGGACAATTGAACCCATAACCATTTCGCGGCACACAATGCCATCGACGATTCGACATAATCCTTCGATGCTAGACATCTGTGCTGTTCTCATCCGTACTGGTAAAAATTCTATGTACTCGCCGACTCACAGCCTGGCCGACGTTACGATCCGTCAGCGCCCCGTCCTTATTCGCAACCTTCTTCACTTCCGCAAGTGTCTCCGGGCCTCCCTCTTCCAGCCCATGCACCAATTCGGTCACCGTCTTGAACACGCCCGCCACGCCATGCGCAATGGGACCAGTAATGCGTACAATTTCTTGTAGCATGCGTAGATACGTGCTTTGCGCATCATCTCCCGTGCGTACCTGCCCGCTTTCCATGCAAAATCCAGCCACCGAGGTGGCCTGATCTCTTTGTTTCCTGTAGGGAATCGTGGAGATGTGTTGCGTGAAGTTGATGACCCATTTTGCGGTATCTATAGTCACAGCTGTATGGTGGAGCAGTATACCGTGCTCGACTTGGAGAGAGAGCATGGCATCTTCGATGATGTCTTCTGAGATATATTCGGCGGCGGCGGCAGCGCGCGCTTTTGATGGCCTCGATGATGTTGGCGCTGCTGCTGCTGCTGCTGCTGCTGATACGTCGTCAGCAGCTCGGACGCCCGAAGTGAACTTTCGATTGCGAATACTGCGATTTTTGCGAGACCAGGCCGTCAAGCCCTGCACAAGAAAGATGAGCTTTTTACGCCCATTCTGGCGTTGAATCTCGGAAACACGTTCAGGTAGGGTACCTTGGAGCGCCAGGGATACAAACTCCTCGGCTACGAATATGACCAGAGCGATTTCTTCCTGAACGATGCGTTGGGGAATGGGCTCCCATCGGCCCATGTCTTGATTGAATTTCGATATCACCTTGCGTCGCCACTTGATCATGCTGTGATTGGGGCAGCTCCAGGTAGTATGCTCAACTCCCAAGCCCTGCAGCATTTGTTCTATCTGTATTTGGAGTCCGGCATCTAAGCCAGACGGCAAGTCGACGATCATTTCGGGCGTGGATACCTTCTTATCTGTGCGAAGCTTGTTGACTTCTGCTAATGCCGCAAGACGATGCTTCTCTACCATTTTTTCGGCCTTGAGCTGCTCTCTCTCTCGGCGTTTGTTTTCTTTTTCGGCTTCACGTTCGGCGGCGGTCTGTTTCGGTCTCGTAGTCGTAGTCGTAGTCTTCTTCGGAGCACGCGTCTTCTTTGGTGCCTTGTGACTGGACCATGTAGTATCGCTCTGCGTGCGTCGCATCGGAGACCGCGCTCGTTGCTTCGTAAGATCCATGTCCATTATTGATGGTAGCTCGTCATCGCTGGATTTGGAAGAGGCTTCCGAGGAATCGTCGATACATATTAGAACATCGTTTGTGCCGGCCGCCCGCGCTGGTGAAGATGGGCCGTCTGTGAACGGATCTGATTCGCATCCCTTCTTCGGCTGTGCATTAGGTCTTTTGGCCAGGCCTGGCCTGCATGGCTTTGAAATGTTTGCTAGGTCTTGCGCCTTCGAGGACCGCGTCGGGGATGAGCTCATGAAAGGATCAAAAGACACTGCCCTCCTGGCCGTCGATTGCTTCACCGGTTGTCTGGGAGTTTCAAACGGATCCGACAGAAAAGGGTCATCGTGTTCGACTTGAATGGCCTTCCGTGCGGGTTCGCAGTGCTTCGAAGAGGGCGAAGGCGTGTGGGATCTCGATTTTGGTTGTGTCTCTCCCAACGAGCTTGTGAACGTGATGGGCTCCAGCTCACGCCGCTTGGGAGGCGGCCGTTGATTATACGTCAATGGCGGAAGCTGTGGCACTGATGCCGATCGATGGCTAGCTGATAAGTCAAAGGGTGCCCTAAGTCCGGCTTCGGCACCAGGAATCTTTCTACGCTTCGGTTGGGGTTCATCAAGCAGATCGAATACGCTGTCGTTAATCTCATCGAAGTCGCTCCAATTCATTTCTATGCCTGTGCCCGTCGAAGACCGCTTTTGAGTTGTCGAATTCATGATGCCTTCATTGGCCAAAGACTTGGGCCTTATGCCAGACTCATGGCCGAGGCCAGCAACGCTGGGCACAGAAGAAGCAGCTTGTAGCTGCTGTGGTGGTGGTGATAAAGCCGGTGATGCACCTTTGGAGGGAGAAGGACTCGAAGAGATCAGATCAATTACGATTGGCGCCATAATAAAACGCAACGCCGATATGTATCGAGATTTGAATGTCAAGTGGAAACATGTGTTTATCATAGCGACGCGTCGCAGGAAGCAGGCATCACGAGCTGGTCACGTTCGTCACGTGACTGATTACCGCAAACTTTGTCTTCGTCACTTTACTCACGCAACCCATGGCCTGAGCAGGCTGAGACTAGGGCAACACTCGAGTTCAACCCAAAAAACGCAACTTGAGGGTGCCTAAGGTAGTTTTCCAACGGTACGGATGACGACAGAACTGTTACTTTCGCGTAAACGGGACCTTGATTTTAGTTGCCCTAGCACTGGTTGCCGCCCAACAAAGAAAGAAACTAAACTACATCAAAGCAAACCTCTAGAATCTGAGTACACTGTACCCGCTTCCCCCTATTGGTGTCGTCTGTAAGGACAGCACCTACTGTAGCTCATATGCTGAGAGACTACAGATCATTTTTGTTCGACAAATGCGGGTTACCTGTTGTTATTAAGCCGCGTCAATAACAAGCTAGGCGTTGATTCTCTAGACTCTGAGTCTCGATACAGGACAGCTTTGTACGCTTCTCAGCTCTGAGTATTTACTTTGTTCCAATTTTCATATGAGTCCAATATACAAGAACTTTTCATTTTCGAATCGTGTGAACGCACGAGCTCTATCCGCTGGTCTACTTCTGCTCTTGGAGCTCCAGATGGAATGAGCGGATGATAGAGTCAGTGTCATCGATGGCGAGGGGTCGAATATCTGCCATCTGCTTGATCTTGGCAGTACTGTTGCATGATCTGTCAGTGAAATTAACTAGAGGGGGTATCGGGATACATACACCTCCTTGACCTGCGCGTCGCTCATGACAAGACCCAGCTGCTCGACTCGGCTCTTGATGGCGTTCCAGCCAGTCAGTCGGCTAGCGAAACTGTGGAATGTTAGTCAGGGCTCCAAGCAAAGATAAGTGGTCTATGGGACCGGGGTCAAGTTGCATCAGTGGCATTTCCAGGCAGTGTTGACTTTGAGCATCGCTGGCAAAGTGATAGGAACGGCCTGTATAGGACTACTGCTGCTGGCATCTGCTACTGGCATCTGCTGCTGGCATCTGCTGCTGGCATGCAATCATCTTGCCACTTGCGTATCGACTTACTGAACGTCTGTATGAAGTTAGCACCATGGTCCGTCCATTGCATCCAGTGACGAAGTACTTACATCGGTTAAGCCCGTAATCCTCAGGGGACAGAATCTCGTATCTTTGGAAAGTCAGTCATATTTCAACAAAAGGGTGGTAGGTAGACCACGACTCACGTTGACGGATTGGCGAGAATGGCCTTGGCATGAATTCCAGCCTGTGATGAATTAGCAATTATTCTTCCTGCATGCCACAAGTCTTGGTAGTACCTTATGAGTGAATGCGCACTGCGTGGACCTAAAGTTAGCAACTAGGAAAAGGTATCAAAATTAAGCACGGTAGAATATGCTTACGAAACCTAATATATCAAGCGGTGTTAGCATGTCTACGAATCAGTGGTGGAGAAATATGATGATGACGAAGTACGAAGCACGGGTAACGAGAATGTGCCGAGTGAAAAGCCACAAGATACTTACCAGTAATAGGATTGTTGAATGGGATGTTCTGGCATCAAATTAGTTTGTCAAGACCCTCCATGATCGTTTTCAAAGTAGCTGAGCCTTGATCGAGCAATAACTCATCAAGCCGGCCATTTACAAAACATTAACTCACGATTTGAACAGCATCCGCCACCATGTCCTCGATCTCCTTGATCTTGTGGAGCTTGTATCGGCTCATGACGTATTCGCGGCTTCCGACCATCATGCGGGCCATGAGACCACCAAGAGAAGTGATACCGTTTCTCTCACCCTGTTTTGCCTTAGTGCTTGGCATTCGAGGGAGGTATGGAGGTTCAGACTTACGATTCCAAGCACACTTGTGTCAATGTCTGAACGAGATAGGTAAGCAGTCATTCAAAATGCTCCGAATTCAGAAATGGGTAACTTACGCGTCGCGCCAGCTTCAAGCGCAGCATGGCTGTTTGCAATGGCGCCTGGTAAAGTTAACAACAGTCTCATGGTATAGGACGTCCAGCGAAATTCTCTGAAGTTCCATCGAGAATCTGAACTTACAGCCCGTGTCATTGTGCAAGTGCACTTCGATGTCGCACGACACAACCCCTCGAAGCGTACGGACAAGGTCGTACACTTGACGAGGAGTTGCGCATCCGACGGTGTCGGCCACACCTGATAGGTATAAGTACGAAGTGCAAAGAATCTTCAGAAAGTTTGAGAAACTGACCAACGCGATTGACACCGACGCGCTAAACGCTGACATTAGTTATACATCTTCACAATTCGAGGAAAGGGAGACGTACATCGACTGCGCGATACAGTTGAAGGAGATCCACGAGGTCGGACTACCGAGAATTTTAGCATTAGTTGTGGCACTGCCGCTGCGCCTCTCCCTCTGTACATTTTTGGGGCGGTAGTAGATGCGAGTTCGTGTTATTTGAGCTTACTCTAAAGCTATCCTCTGATGAGAAGCGGACTTCGACACCTCGGCTACAACACGGTTAGCTGAGTAGCAGTAAATTGATCAGACTGGTACATACCTTTTAACATAGTTGATGACCTCGATGGCGGCCTTCTCGATCGCCACCATGTCCTTTCCATGAGAGTGCTCTCTCAAGAAGCTCGACGTGCCGATGACCAGATCGACTCCATCCACTATGGAAGCGTCAGAATTGAGATATAGGAAAACAGAACCCGCAACTGATCGTGGACTCACCGCCGGTATCACAAGCAATTCTGGCATCCTATGGAATGGTTAAGCGACAAAATTTTGGCATATTCGGGGATTTTCAGCAGAGAATATACCTCCATTGTACAGCGGACATCTACACACTGTTAGCAAAACATACTCCATTACTATCGCAGGGGCTTCAGAGCATACGTGTGAGAATCTTGCTCTTGAGACCGAGCTTGCAGATGGCCTCGCAGTCCTCTCGTGATTGCTGAGCAATTTTAGCATCAACCGGTCATCCAAAGAACCTCTGAGTCAGCATACTTGCGAAGCAACAGGGCTGGTCAATTCGATATATTCGACGCCGAAATCAGACAATGCAGTCGCACTGCGCATATTAGAATTCGAGTTACAATAGGCGATGGTTTACTGAGGGTTCGTACATCTTGATCTTGGTCTCTGTTGTCGCGCCACATCGTTAGTAACGCGCATGCGCAATTGGCGCAACAATGCAACAGTAGCTCACCTGTGTCAAAGAAAGCATTGGCAAATTGTTCGCCCTCTCTCAGGGTGCTCTCGATAATCTTGAAGTTTGCCGTGTTCGAAAGGAAGTCGCCGACAGACTCGTATGGCGTTCGCTTGTGCAAGGGCTTATCGGCAGAGGCGGCATTGCCGTTGACTGCAGTTCTATCGCCGCACATGATGACGGTTTCTCGGTGGTAAGGCGTTTGGAAGTCTTCGTAACGCTTCAATTGGGTTATCGCAGATTGGGAAGGGAGCCGGCCTTTATCTCTTCTTTTGTTTTGATTTTTGGAAAAAAAGTGTGAATCTTCACGATGGCGATTCGATGCGGCACATGGATGAAAAGTTAGCGGGGTTCCGACCCGGGGTGGGAGTCAGGAGCCAATTGGGACGATCCGATGACGGAGCCGTGTGACGCGGGGCAACGGTTCATGGAAGAAAAACTCTGTTGCTGATGACGCAGGTCTCGAGCCCAGGAACATGAATTATCCCCGCAAAGGCCTCCGGTTTGCAACAATTTCACATAAATAGGCTAAGTTAACAGCCTACAGCCTACAGCCTACAGGTACAGTATGCACATCACTACATACCTGCCTAGTGCCACTGTTGCCGCGATGGCGCAAGCAGCATCGGAGCAACCATCGAGACGCTTGCAGTGGTACTACGTGACGCACAATCTTCCTCCTACAGTACGAAAACGGAACGCCCTCGCGAGATTCTTTCAGTACACATTTCCGACTCTTGGCAGGAAAATCCGCGTCGCCTCGATGTTAAATGTGGTGCCGCAGCGAAACCTTCAACAAGGTCTGAGCTCGTTTCGAACAGCAACTGAGGTTATTGGGCGAGCTAGATTGGCTTACTCAATAGGACGGGTTAGAGAAGCTCCTCGTAGCCCTTGACGATTTGCTCGGAGCGCGATGTTCCTGATGGAGATGACAACGCTGCAGTTAACCGACCACGAAATTTCGAACACGGGCGAATTGTTCTCAGATGAGGGTCTCGACCAGAGACGATATGCTAGTCAGTGCCTGCGCTGCACAAAGTCGGACTTGTCCTCTCGTAAGCCGCTGATGGCAACGACATACATAGCCCAGCCCACTGATGGCCATCAAATATCTCGGGGGAAACGAACAGGAGGCAAATTCGGAAGAGGACGCCGGTCGGACAGAGGCTCGCAAGACTTCCTTTCAAGGATTTGGGGAGGGCGTATGGAAACTGAAGGGGATCAGGAGACTTAGCAATTCCTCGTGCCTACTTTCTGCAACGCCTTGGTTCTCCTCATCGCCCAAGTTGATAGTAGATGCGTGGTTTCGCTGCCGTGAGCGAGAAACCTCTACAAGTCTAATACGGCAGTGGAAACATCAACTAAAGGCTCTGTGAACCTTATGGATATCCGACCATGATGCGGCTCAAGATTCCTATCGATGGTTGGACGTTTGCTATAGTGTTTCTTCTGTGGGCTGGCGTCAACGAAAGTGTATTTAAGCCGCCCTGGATGTCGAGAACTGATGTCGTCATAGTACTAGGTATTCCGAGGCGAACTTTCTAGTTCACGTAGCTGAGGAGCCAACTTGGGCTTCGTTGGGATCTGCTGATGAGGGCACGTACATCGCACCTACGAGAGGGAGACTGATCTTCGGCTTTTGGCTACGAGTCTTGGGACTAACACGATGTGGTACTTGCCTGAGACGTGCTATCAGCGGGGAGAGCATAGCCTCCCGGCTACCTGCGGAAGCACGAGATCATTGCAGATTTGTTCACAAGAGCGAATGCAGACTTGCTCTCTCCACACCGAGACAAGCCAGCACACCACATTCAGTCCAGTTGAAGCCAGGTCGGGATAGTGCCTGAGTTGCCTCGGGCACCCCTCTATAATATGGCAGAGAAGCAGCTGATGGAATCCGGAGGCAAATCGTGAATGATCCATCAAGGTTGGTCCCCTGAGTTGTCTCAACACAAATTAGTACCGTTCATTCATATTATCAATTTCCATCGAAGCCATGCCATTTCCTAGCGACAAAACCAAGGATTGAAAGTGGAGGCATCGAATGCGGCCATCTCATCGTTCTTGCCACGTTGTCGAGTATATATTGCGAGGCACATACGTATAACAAAGCACGATAGATTCACGTCTCATCGTTGATGAGCGAGCCGGAATCCAGACCTCACACGTCGATAGGTATATCTTGCTGTACTCCGTACGATGCCGGGTCACGTGACGCGATATTTCTCGCGTCTTTCCAGGTCAGCATCTTGACAAGTTGACACAGGCGTATCGCTTGTCCGTATCATGGCGGAGCTACAGAGCTCCTTCAAGTGCTTGCATGGGCATATGCGCAGCGCGGGAACGAGGCTATTCGTCCGCCCTCGGTAATCATCCCAGAGCCCTTGAACACGGATCAAAGGCATCACCGTGTGTTTTATTACCGCGCGCCTTCTTCGGCATTGATGGAACAGGTTTAGAGTCCAAGTCTAATAGTACGAAAAAATGGCGCAAGTCGCAAATTATTGGGTACCTGTTTGAGTATGTAGGTACATTATACATATCTGGATTTTTTTGGGTGGTGTAACAATCAAAATTGTTGGTGTTTCGTCACTACTGGTCCTTCAGCGCTGTAAGTATGTAGTTGTGATAATGTCAAGAACGGTCAATTAGGTATATGATAATGCACGTACTACGTACATATTACCTACTTGCAACATGGAGTTTGTACGGACTACGGAGTAGCTCGCAGCGAGAACAAGAGCTTCGTGGTGTCGTTGGTTGGCAACAGCACAAGGCCAGCCTGGCCAGGGCACGGACCAGCACGGACCTACGGAGTACAGAGATTAGGTACAGTACACAGTTCTACTTACCTACCGAGTATGGCAGTACTGTATCTCTACCGCACCTTATTGCCAAGTGGTACATTGATGTTCTTGAATACAACAGACCTTGACATTGGAGTTGCGAGTGGCTTGTTGACAACTGACCGATTGGATGGCTTCGCATTGGGATTTTCTTTCGCCGCGTGGCCGGACCAGCCAGGTTCGGTTGATACCAGTTCCATTGTTTTGTTAGCTCTTTCGACAGCCCGACCCCTGACCAATCTCGCAGCTATAACCCATAATACTCAACCTTCGAACTTAGTTACTACTCCGTAATAAACTCGATCCGTGTCTCCTTCACCCCTGTTCGACGCTTGCCCTACGGCCATCGCTCTCGTCGTGACTCGTCCTACACGCAAAGAAAGCTGCTGGCGGGAAGCAGATTTTGACACCCGGTGTCCGCAAGCTCAGAATATACTTCCACCGAAAACGACCTCTCGATACGAATACAGTTGGAATGGTCCGAGGACCGATCACTCTCTGACGTCGCGACGTTTGCCAAGTCTCGTCAAAATACACAGCGCCAACCGCGCCGCGGCGCTGAGCCTCCTCAGGCTTGACGATCCATCTGAGGCGGACGGATTGTCCCCTCCAGGCCTCAAAGACCACCAGTCTTGGGTACCTGGCAGTATCCGTCTTTCCAGCATCGTTCCCATAGACGAGTCCTGTGGCCGCCCAGTCTGTGGTCTTGCCCAGCATGACTTCTTCACCACCTGCGTCACCTCTTCATCTGCGAGAGCGACCTCTCAGTGCCCTTATGAGGCCAAGCCCTAGGAGCTCGAGCAGACTGAGTATAAGCAGCAAGGCTGGCGTCGGCAGCAGGGCGTCTGACGATGAAAGTCGGACCGCGGTCAAAGTCGGTAAGTGTTTCCTGGACTAGTTTTTCGGCACCCTTCTCATAGAAGGCACTTGGCTCGAAATCTTCGTGAAATTAGAATACAAATCTTTCTGACTGTTGTCTTCTCCAGCTGTGCGGGTGCGTCCACCTCTGAAGTCCACCGATCCCGGTTACGATTTAATCCCGCAACGATTTCAGCGCTCCATGGTGCAAACGACGTCAAATACGAGCTTGGCAATAGATTCACCACAAGGTCGCAAAGTTTTTGTTTTCGATCGTGTCTTCAGCCCTGAGGTCATGCAGGACGGTATATGGGAATATCTGGCAGACTCGATCAGCGCCTTCACCCAAGGCTACAACGTCTCCGTTTTGGCCTACGGACAGTCTGGTGCCGGGAAATCATATACCATGGGAACCTCTCGTCCAGGCGAGGCAGATGATGATTCAATGATCGGTAAGTAAACACACTGATTTTTTTGGGGGGCATGCTATGCGTGGACTGTGTTTGATATGAATGAGCATCTGCTTCTACCTAACGCAGAGAAGGCTAACTCGTGCTTGCTCTTGTTTCGTCCAGGCTTGATACCCCGAGCTGCAAGTGCCTTATTCGAAAAGCTTGATTCATCACACAGCGGACGTAGCAGCGTCGCCTCAAAGCGGCAGTCCACCTCCAATTTGCGAACGCCTCGCGCCTACCAGCAAAACGCCCTCGGTGATCAAAATTGGTCTTTAAAGGCAACGTACGTGGAGATCTACAACGAGCAATTACGCGATTTGCTTGTTCCAGACACTACTCCGGCAAATGAGCGAACGAGCATTGCTATTCGGGAAGATACCAAGGGAAACATTCTCCTCACTGGCCTCCGACAAGTTGACATCAATTCTGTGGACGACCTAATGAACGCTCTTAGCTTTGGTTCAAACATTCGCCAAACCGACGCGACTGCGATCAACGCGAAATCATCTCGCTCTCATGCCGTCTTCTCATTAAACCTGATACAACGTAAGAAAAAACAGCCTGCGACAGGAGCAGATAGAAGATTGTCGATGCCCTTGGATGCCATGACTGGTCAGGACGTGGGTGTCACAACGGACAGTAAACTTCACTTTGTCGATTTGGCCGGAAGCGAACGGCTCAAAAATACGGGTGCACAGGGAGAGCGAGCTAAAGAGGGCATATCAATCAACGCCGGTTTAGCATCACTCGGCAAAGTCATCAGCCAATTGTCTTCTCGCCAATCCGGCTCACACGTCTCGTACAGAGATTCCAAGCTCACTCGACTGCTGCAGGATTCGCTTGGTGGCAATGCCTACACTTACATGATTGCATGTGTTACACCTGCAGAGTTTCACCTCAGCGAGACTTTGAACACGGTCCAATATGCTCAGCGCGCTAGGGCCATTCAGTCCAAACCCCAAATTCAGCAGGTCGATGACGGCGATTCCAAGGCCCTGGTGGAACGACTCCGAGCCGAGGTTTCCTTCTTAAGAGAGCAAATCCGAAGTTCCAATGGAAACGACAATAGTCTACGGAGAGCCAGTGCAGCACCTAATGAACGCCCTGACAGACATAACGAACGGGAGTCGGAGCTTCAAAATCAGCTTCTAGATGCTCAGGAGAACTACAGTGCATTGAGCCAGCGACATGCCAGGCTCATATCCGAGCTTGCCAGAGCCCGAGAGAATGAGTCGGAAGAATTAGGACAGAACGGAGACACATCTGCCGATGATCGACTAAACCGCTCCAACTCCTTCGCGCAAGCCGTCGAGCAAGTGGTGTTGGAATACGAGAAGACCATACAAAGCTTGGAGCAGTCCCTCTCCAGTACTCGAACAACGCTTTCTAACACGGAGACTTCGTTGCTGGAGAAGGAGACCAAATGCGCTTATATTGAAACTATCAATGGCCAACTTCAAACACGTCTTCAAAAGCTCATGGACCGTGAGGCGAGCACCGAAAACTATCTGCATGATCTTGAGGCAAAGCTTGACGGTCAAAGTAGTGGCGAGGAGAAGAACGCCACCATAATCACCGAGCTTCGCAAAGAGATTGCTCGGGCTAGAGAGAACGAATCTGCGTGTGAAGACTACATCTCTACCTTGGAGGAGCGGTTAGCGGAAGCAGATCAAGATGCCGAACTTATGCAGCGAGAAGTGGATCGCTTAGAACAAGTTGTGGAGCGTCAACGCAGCTTGGGCAAGCTGGACTCCTTACTTTATGAACTCGATCATGTTGGGAAAGGGAAGCCTACGGGACTTGAGACTGTCAACAACACCAACGGCGGCGTCGCGCGGCCAGCACGTTTCTCAGCAGATCACTCTCGTAGCCAATCCCGTGTCAGCCGTAACGGCCATCTCAATGGACCCATCCCGGAGGAGCATGACGAGCACGACGAGCACGACGAGGCCATTCCCGCGAAAAACGTCGCTGATGCTGAATGGAAAGATAATTTCGATACCGATGATCACACAGCTGAGCGATCCAGTACCACCGATGCAAAGGATTCGACAGATGACACTGATTCGCAGATGGTTCCACAGACCAGATTCGTCGGTGACAAGTTGGACACGGTTACTCAAGAGCTAGTGGACCTCCGAGTCGAACATGAGTCCACGGTCCAAGAATATGGCCAACTGCAGGCCAAGTACGAAGAAACTCTCCGTTCGCTCTCTGAGCTCCGGGACGCTGTTGATGAGGCCCGACATCCTGAACGGTCGCATGTGCGCGATTCGATAATATCCACCTCGACGCCCTCTCAGACTCGCCCTGACTCATTCATTTCTGACAGCAAGTCGGTTGCTAAAGGTGAACCACGCTCATCCCTGTCGCGATCTCTGTCTTCCGAGCTGTCCTCTGCCATGGAGTATGCGACTACAATGGATACTTCGGTGGCTGAAGTTGGCTCCGAAGACTTTGTGGACGCCCCGGAGCCCAGGGCGTCGAATGAGAATTTGGCTCAGCAGGCGGAAAGGGAGCAGTTGGCCGCCGAAATTGAAAGATTGCGGCAATTGGCCGACGAAAAGGCAGCCGCCGAGGAGCGTCTGACCGACAAGTATGCCAAGCTCGAATCAAGGCACAACGAAGCGCTCGATATGGTCGAAGAACTCAAAACTCAAGTATATAGGGCTCGAGTGGTCGAGGCTACGTCATCAAGAACCAGTACTCCAGTTATTCGTCGAAAGTCGAGTCAAAACCTTTTGGTAATTGACCGTGCACACCGCTCATTTGCCTCTCTGCGAAATATTGCGACCGAGAACTTTGAGAATGAGCCCGAGGTGATGCAGAGTTTCGAGCTTAGCTTAAACTCTGCCATGCATGAGCTTCATACCCGAAGCCAGCGTATTCAAGAGCTGGAGGCGGACATTGCCTCGGTCAAGAAGGAGATGGAAACTAAGATGACCATCATTTCAGGACTAACACGGGAAAGGTCGAGTTTAAAGGCCAGTCCTCGAGACATGTCCATGGTGGCAAATCTGCGTGATCAGCTTGAGCGAAATGACAAGCAGATGTCGCAGATGCGCGAGGCTCACGCGATTCGCGAGAAGGAGTTGACATCTCAAGTGGAGGAGCTACGTGGCTCTTTGGAGTCTGGAGCATCATCCGCGTCTGGTGCTGCTTCTGATGATGAGGTAGAGAAGGAAAGGCTGAAGCGTATCGCTGATATGGAAGCCGAGTTGGCTGACTGGGAAGAAAAACACCGAGCGCTTCTCGAATCAACGGGAAAGAACGAAGCCAGCCTGCGTGCGAGCATGGTCGAACTTGAGGCACAGATCGCGGCCTTGCAGAATATTCATCACAACGAGAGCGAGAACAACAAGTCTTTGAGCGAAGAACTTCTTCGAGTTTCTGAGAGTGAACATGAGGAGCTCATCGGGTCTCTGCGCGACGAGATTGATGAGTACAAGGCTATCATCGACAGCAATGCCGCAAAGATTTCTGAGCTTGAGACAGGCCATGCCGCAGTGAAAACGCAACTTGAGGAATTGATGGCTAGTCACGATACGGCCACAAAGGAGCTCGAGAGGCATCAGAGTCTCGTGGTCACGCTTGAAGAGAAGCTAGCCAGCCATGTTGAAGCGACGAAATCGCACGAAGAAACACTGAAGCTCTTTAGCGAGAGACACGCGGAGGACATGTCTGAATTCAAAGCGCGCGAGCAAAAGAGCTACGAGGAGCAGGCCGAGGTGCTCATGCAAGAGCATGCGGAGGTTGTCCACAAGCTAGATGAGGAGCTAGCCCAGGCCAGGCAGGAACTGACTAACGTTGCCACGCAGGTCGCGGTCGGAATGAACTTGGACGTCAGCATTGAATTGCTCTCAGAACGCATCCAGACACTTTTGGCTGATCAGAAGTTGCTTGTGGAGGAACAAGACAGAGTCGAAGAGATGAAGAGCCACATCAAGGAGCTCACTGCCATCAATGAAGTTGTGCTTGGCGACATGGAGACGGCCAAGGTCTCTTTGGCGGAAATGCTATCAGACGTACCCGAGGCTGTGGCTACATCCATCGGCGAGCAGCTCAACGCAGTCAAGACCAAGCTGCTTGATTTAGAAGGCCGCAATGAAAAGAACAGCCGGTTGGTGGAAGAGCTTGAGGAGCAGCTGCAGAACAATTTTGACGAGGCGCAAATGACCAACAACCGCCTCAGTACGCTACAAGTTGAGCGCAATTCCCAGTTGGAGGAAGCCATATCAGCGCGCGCACAGCTTCAACTCGAGTTGGACACCCTCCGTGAGCAGCATGGCTCCCTCCAGACCCGGTTGCAAGAGCTTTCTGCCAGCGGCGAAGTCATGCGATCGAATTCCAATTCCACCATTCGCAAGAGTAGTTCCCATACTTCACTGCCTTCACCACCGCCTGCGATTCCTTTGCCACCGCTGCCTAGTGTGGCCACGAGGAGCAGTTCGCCAACCAGTGTTCTGGCACCTACATCCCCGACCAGCGGGCGCTCTATCGGCAAGGAGACTGTTAATATCTCGCAGCTCACCGAAGACCAAGAAGCTCGTATCAGAACCATTGAGAGGCATCTCCGTGCAGAACGTCAGCTAACGCAAACTCTGGAAGAGGCGCTTACAGACCTCGAAGAGCAATCCAACAAGGTCAAGGCGGACTGTGAAACATGGAAGAAGCGTGCGCAGGAACTGGAAACGGATCTCAAGGAGCTCAAACAACGACAGGCGGAGCCGCAAGTGGACAACCGCTGGAGCATACAGGCAGTGGAAGAGGAGCGCAAGAAGCGTCAAGCAGCCGAGTTGGCCAGAAAACAGCTCGAGGAAAGAATGAATGCCATTAACAAGGGCAAAAAGAAGAAGGGCAGTCTGAATTGCTTCTAGGCGGGGCTGAGTTTCTTTTGGAGGACAATGCAGCAGCAGGACGAGGAGCACTCGAGGCTTGATGACGATTCCAAATCGGGATCCATAATGATGCGAGACTGAAGGACTGTTTCCTGAAGGGGTACGAGAACCTGGCGCTGGTACGTGGCTACCTCTTTTTTTTCTCTTCTTTTTTTTTCTTGTCATGGCACAAGTTTCACGTTGTCAGCTACCCCCGTGTACCGCTTCACTTGGTGGCTCATTATGATCTGTTTCTGACTTTCCATGTGGATGGATGTACCACCAGGTTGGCGTTGTGTTGCGATTGTCTTTATACAAACGAGCTTATTGAGGATTACCTGACTGCGAGAGATTGGCCCTTTTTTTGAGGGTTTTTTTTTTCAGAGCCGTACGCTGCTGGTATTTGCTCTCTATGGCTTATAGCTCGTGGGTCTGTCTGCCTGCTGGTCAGTGCTTCGCGCGGATGCCTTGTCTGTTTTTTGTTTTTGTTTTTATTCTGGCTTTCTTCTCAAGAATTGAAGCTACAGTGGTGCGTGTGCAGGAATACCCCCCCCTTTTCGTTGCTTGTCGGTCTTTTGTCGTTCCTTTGTATTATTTGATTTTTGCATTCTTCTTTTCCTCGTCTTGTCCTTTATATCCATATTCTTGCGTCTTTGGCTTGCCATCATGGTATGTAAGATGTGTACTGTTGATGGGGGCGGGCTGAGTTGTACTGGATGGATGGATGGGTTGATGGACAACGAGGAGGAAGCGTGCGTGCGTGCGTGCGTGCGTGTGGTGTAGTGTAGGTGGGATGAACGGAAAAGATGAGATTCAATAGGTTATGTAGGTTATGTCTTGTTTAGAAATGGAAGTTGCTTGGTTCAATTGACAGTTACAATGATGCGGTGAGGCCATGATGCAGTGATGAGATGCAAGCCCGTGAAATTGTACTCTTGCTGGCTGATATTGGGAACGATGTATGTAAATGGTTATGAACTATCATATTGCTTGCATTTCGGTACGTCAATCAATAGCTGTGAGTTGAGCCGGTGTAGCGTCCATGAAACTAAACTGGTTTGCCCTAATAATTAGAAGCTCGCCCGGTCCATCCGCCACCTTTTTCACTCTCGCCAATGGACAGTCAGTCAGTCAGTCAGTCAGTCAGTCACGCGGCGCATCGCAACAATGGAATAAAGTGAGAGAGTGCCTTTCCACAACCCACTACATACCTCCTTGGACCCTCATCCGTCCCCCAATCCCAACCGCGTCAAACTGCCTACAACCAACGCAAGTATAATCAACCGGATCACGTTATCTCTATACCTCCTCCTCCTCCTCTGGAAATGGCCCCCTCTGACGAAGCCATCGCCTTCTACCACGCCGTCTACTCAGCCGTGCAGGAGATCCCTCCCGGAAAAGTAACATCCTATGGGCACATAGCCAGCCTCATTGGAACGCGTAAGAAGAAACCCCCACCTGCACTCAATCACGTTTTTATATCTCTCCTTCTTCTTCTCTTTTCTCCCTCTCCATCACTTAATACACATACCGAGATCCCCTACCCAAGACAAGCATCGCCTTGCTAACGAATATCATAATCAACCACACCTCACCTCTGTGCACAGCCCAGCGACCACGCCAAGTAGGCCTATGCCTCAAGTACCTATCTCGGCAACCATTGCCAGCCTTCCACCAAGACAACGTGCCGTGGCAGAGAGTCGTGAATGCCAAGGGGGGGATATCACCTCGGTAAGTACAGGACGTGCCCTTGGGGTTCTATGTATGTACTTTCGACTCACCCGGCACCCTGTCTTGCCCGCTACGCTAGGTCACAGCCCCAGGGCGTTCGGGATCAGGTAGCTGCCCTGCGTGCAGAAGGCGTAGAGGTCACGAGGAGTGCGTTGGGTGAGATGGTGGTGGATTTTGGCGTCTATGGGTGGTTTCCGGGGATGTTGCCTTCGGAAGCGCAGGAGGGTGATGGTGTTGACGAAGGTGAGGACGTTGCGGCGTAATCTCAACTGGATAGTACTGTGTACATAGAGTGAGAAAGAAACGAAGGCGGCCATGTCATGATCATCCATGATCCACGGCCGGCCGGCCGACTCTTGGGCTGCATGGACATTGCGATTCTCAGGCCGGGCTGTATCATGTATGTATGTAGTCTGTAGAAGCAACTTTTGTATCACGCCAGCTGAACACCCCACTGAACACGCATCTGATTCATGACATGCTTGCCTAGGTACTTGCTGCTTGCTCTTGGGAATTCGAGACATGAGGATTTCAGCGCCCGATCCCGGAGGAGCGTCGCAATGATCGACATGACACGAGGTCAGCACGGCAAGCATCATGATTACCGGCCAGCTCATGTCTCATTGCACTCAAACAAGTCATTTAGAGGGCCACGCAATTCCAGCACGTAAATTTGATAAAATCTTCATTGTTTGAACTGTTTCAACTACCTCACCTGATACCTCGCAGGTTGCCAACAAACATGATGCATCTGTGTGCTCGTCTCGTCACTCCGCCAATCCACCAAAATATGATAACCCACGTGTGGGAGAAAATGCTCTACATGGCATGAAAAACTAGAAAGAAATGTCCAGAAAAGAAATAGTGCTCAACACAATAAACGTAAAAATCGGTTGCCTCCCCAAACGCCTTTCCACAAGATGAAAAAAAAAGAACTGTATGATGCTGAGTGACTGGCACTCGAGGTGCGCCACGGTGAATCGCTCATCTGATTTGACCCAAAATCCCATTCGTCCTAACAATGCATCCGGATTGTTGTCTGCCAAGTCGAATTTGGCGGGTCATCGTTGGAAACGAAATATGAAGGAGGTCCCGACTGGCTGTCATAGATGTAGCCTTTAAGTCGTGGTCGTGGGACCGTCGGTCCGACGCTAGTAAACAGGTGCCGTATCATGCCGCGACGCGTGGTATCTCAAAATTGACTGCATGAAACAACAATCACCACAAAGAAAAAGAGACAGGGTATGCTGCAGATTGACAACATCTTCTGATGTGTCTCTTATGACGCGGGAATCCAGACGAGCTCGATTATGCCGTCGATATTACTCATAGGCTGCGAGTCTGGATGCACCCATCGCTCATCGTTCTGCTTCCGTGTATATGTTTGCAAAACGGAGCCGTCCGATTGCACTTCCGACTCCTCCATTTCCCATGCAATCTTTCTGCCCGTCTTTTCGAGATTTGGTCGCCGGGGACCCATCACGAAGTCGAGGTTCCAGCCTTTGTCTTCGGGGGCCGCATGCAGTGTGCCCTCGACCTGATTGGTGTCAAAGGTCACGCCTTCCGGATAGTGGGCTATTGAGTATCCAGAGATGATGAAATCATCGGCGGTCTGGAAGCGCTGCAGTGTGCAATCCTCTCCGCAGCTATGAGCAATCTTTGTGTACTGGCTAGGCTTGGCTTTGTGCCAGCCCCCGCCGCGGTAGTGGTGAAGCGAGAGTGGTTTAATGCCCCATTCGTAGAATCCCGCGGGGTGACCAAAGATGTCCAATTGCCACAAGTCCCAAAAGTTGGTCAAACGGGTTTCGGTGTTTTCGTATATGCACTTGCGGAGGAGGATATCACCCTGCGGGCCCCATCCAGAGTTGGACTCGGCTATCTTTTCGCTTGTGGTGCAGCTGTCGTAGAGTTCCGAAATCTTGGCCGCCATGGGCAGCGACAAGAAGACACCTCCTCCACCAAAGGCCTGGGAGCCGTGTCTCTCAATCGCCCCAACATCTTCAGACAGCGTGCCAATGTACATCTGTCGAGTATGATCGAACTTTTCCATCTTCTCGATCAAGGCATGCATGCTCGGGAAGAAGGTGTCGTCGTCACAGGTGACCAGCCACTTCTTCGAGTGGGCGTCAGGGTGCGAGTACAGCGTAGGGACCAGGCTGAGATATCGGACTGCCATTTCCAGAGAGGAATCCGAATGGTAAACGACCACGTCAATCCCAACGTCTCCCAGCAGGTTAGCAACCTCTTGGAGCTCGTCATCATTTGCATCGAGAAGCATGAGTAGCAGCTTGCCGCCGTTGGAATTGCCCCTGCTGTCGGTGAGCCAGAAAATCCATTCATTGATGGGAGTGGTCTCGGGGTCCATAAACCGCTTGAAAGTAGTCGAAACGCCAAACAGAAAGTCGGTGGCGTTGACCGTAGACGGTAAGCCCGATGCCGAAACCTCAACTTCCAATGGCTTGTCGCAGCTTTCTTCTCCATACAGCTTGTTGACATCGACCGTCTTGAAGACACCGTTCAGTAGGTTTTGGGAGACCTTTGTCATGCGCTTGCGCTCCAACCCTTCAGTTCTGGTGAACCTGACATACCGCTTCATGTATTGGAATCGTTCGTCGAGGTTGTACTTTTGCCTGATCTTTTGCAAATGGGGGATGTCGACGCTGCAGTTCATGTTAGGTCTGCTGGAGACCAAATGGTTGTCCCCGAGCACGGAGCTTCCTGTCAAAGGTGACTCGCTTTCGTCTAGAGTTTTCTGTTCGTGAACGGGGCTTGCCTTGACGCCAACTTTGTTGAATAATCGAGGTCGAACTCGTACCGAGTCTGAGCGAATAAAGGCCAGAAGAACGAGTAATACGCACAGAGCGGCAAGGAGCGCTCTCACACAAGGGCTCCTCATTGTCATGGAACGTTTGGACCCAAGCAATGCAGATCCCATGATGATGTCGACAGTGCGGAAGATGGAAGAGAAGAAAAAGAGGAAAGAAGGAGAACAGAAGGCGCTACAACAAAAAAACACCCCTTTACCCCGTCCTCACAGCGAGCCTCTTCCTTTTCAATGCAATCAGATTGTTGTCATGAGAACCTTGGCTGCTGCGATCCAAGCTTCTGGAACCGTGGCTCAAGGCTCGTCGGGTCGGGCTTCTGATATCGGATGCGACAGCAGAAATCCTGAGAGATGTGCTTTTTTGGCGACTAGATTTGCGAATCGGAGTGGAACGAGAGAAAGGGCGAAAAGCTAGTGGCCGGTGGTGAAATCGACGAGGGCTTTCTTGTTACAGACTGCCGAGTGCAGGCAGGCGGAGTAAAGAGAATTTCTTCGCGGTCCGGCTATTATAACGACAGTCGACAGGGCGGAGCGGAGCGGTTAACGAGAGGAAACAGAACCGAAGCCTGTATCGGTTGTCTGGTGTTCGACGTCCGGCGTGAAAAATGAAGCAGATGTTGTCAAGGTCAACGAACGAACGAGGACGCAAGGTTACAGAAGAGGTGATGAAGAACGAATGTAAGGGCTTGCATGTGCGTGGAGAAGCGAAGCGAATGAAAGAAATTCTCGACAAAGCGACAGCAGATAGCAAGCAAAGATACAGCACGAAAGGAAGGCACGAAAGAGTGTTGACAGGCCAGGCCGGCACCTGGCGAGCCGTCTTTTGAGCGACGTCGAAGTTCCTTGTGCGTGGAAGGGGGGTGAGGGGGGTGCAGCATGAAAAGTGGCCAGACAGTGCAGACACCAGCCGAACGCTGCAGCGAAAATACAGACTGCCTGGGCAACTCGGTGCATCCGTTCCGTCCCGTGGTACCAAGTATTCCGTACTCCGTATAGGCACTGTGGCCGGGCAAATTGGCCGCGATTGGACAGCGTACTTTACAGCCTGTGATACTCCGTACAGCCTACAGGCTATAGCCAGGGGATGAACTGAAGTCTGACGCACTGCTCATGAAGGACACATGGGGGCGAGGGCGCAATTACGGAGTAGAATTGCGGGCGAGGAGTTATGCTCAGGACTGCACACGGAGCGTCTGGTGGGTTTTTTGCGCTGTCTGTACAGTACGAACTGTCTGATGGCGAGTATTCTACTCACCGGAGCACCAGGGTCCAGTGGTCAATGCAAGGGCCTTGCCACCCCACGACCCCTACGAACTTAGCTGCTGGCCTAATTTCCTAGCCAGACCTTCTACCATGCTGTTTCCGCACAGTGCCACCGCACCAGCGGTCAGCCATGTTCGGCATAACCGGGGGCGTCGCCGCGTCGCCCTCACCCAGCTATGTACATAGGCACAGTACGTATTCGTAACTATGTACATCGTATGTACGGAGTAACAAGTTACAACTGGCGCACGCGATTCTGCTTGCTTATCGCGAGTTCGCGACCCTGTCTGTGGCAGCAACGGCGCCCAGCAAGCTTCACGGACTCACGGAGAGTAACAACCACGAGCAACGATCCTATCACAGGGGCCCAAGACCTTGCTTCTCCCGGACTCTGTCTTCAATGCCAGGCTGCCAGCATACTCCGTAGGCTCTCGCAACAGAATTGATGCAGCTGGGCTCGACTTTCACTCCATTGTACAGGCAAGACGCTGCCGTCGACTTATTGAGGTATTGTACATCATGTCTTGACTTGCTACAGCCCGATCCAAGATGTACATATACCTACATACATGCATACTCCATAGCATGCGAAAAGCCAAGACGAAAGCCAAGTCGCGGGGTTTCCATATTGCCCCTCCTGGGGCTGCCCCTTTTTGAGATTCTTACTCCGTACCTAGGCAGTTTGCGAACGCCCCTTTCCACGCCCCTTTTATGCCCCCCCCCAACTTCAGAACCACTTCGGATCTACGGAGTACCTAATCTTGTGAATTGGCCGCCTTGATAAGCGCAGCTAAGCGCAATGCCTAATGTATGGAAACGCATTGCTGATGAAGATGAATCACTTAAAACTGTTGAAACTTGAGAAATTCATCTTCGAACCTGCGAAGCCTGCACATGGCCGGTCCCCATGTCAAGAGGAGGCAGTTTCGTGGTCGTTTTGCCAGAGCCACCGACGGATCGCGCACCGATATCTTTATCTTTCGTCAACGAGATCGCGCTACAGAACATATCTACCTACGAATGTGCAATCTGTACTCCGTACGCGCAGATGCAACATGCAGCAGGTGTCACTCATTTCCCGTCGTAGCTGCAATGCCCCCAACTCCCCCAAAAGGATGCCCTGCTCCGAGCTCATTGCGGTTGGTGTCAATTCCCCAGTTCTCTCTCTCCGGGGTGTCCATGATCCACTGCTCGGTGACAGCGGCCGCCTCCTGAGGAGTCCTGGAGTCCTGACGGCTCGCTTCTCATGAATGTCATGGATGCGCTCATTCTGTGGAGGTCTCATCATCCCATGTCAGTCCAGAGTACATGTGCGCACATGCGCATATGCAGATGTGTACTCTGTACGGATAGACGACGACAAACTGACGGCTGTTTCTTGGACATGACATGCAATGATACCATCAAATAACACGTGCTCCTTCTGGACAGCATGCACTCTCCCAATTCTTCAACGTCAACATTCGGTCCGCCTTCCATTCATCAGTCTGGTCTGTGCACCGGCACCGCTATGTGGTGCTCCACTTGATAATTCCATCGACAATCAACCGATGCAGGGCTCCCCGGTTCAAGTCCTTGAGGCTTGGTCCTTGGAGCCTGTAAAATGGCGACTCTCGAATTGAGTCAGAACTTTGCACATGCTCTCACTGGCTTCGGGGCTCATTGTTCGTCCCACTGTGGGTTCAAGCGGAAGGTTCAAGGACCACATGTATCATACAGCCTACAGGCTACGGAGAGTACTACATCGACCCCTTGGCGGGCCGTAGACAAAGTTGAAAGCACAGTGCTAGGAACTTGGTCAAGGGGACACCGTGATTTATGTAGCAATGGCACAGCCACTAGGCAGTCTAGGCTGGGGATTCTCCACTAGGAATCAACAAGCCTCCCTTCGTCGTCAAGGACTCAAGCACGAGACGTCACAGCGTGTTTCGAAATCCCCCGAGCCCATCTCATACTGGTGGGGGATTCAATTTCATCCCCCCCTACCTTACAGGTAGGGGGGGGCGCATAGGAGCAATCTGCCCCTTAAGGTGCGATTGAAAAAGGTACATAGCTTCCCCGCC
>SRQG01000121.1:0-73587 GCA_018360325.1 Claviceps aff. humidiphila group G2b
GTGAATGTATCTTGTGAGGTGGCTGGACAAGCTAAGTACCTATCTGGAGCTAGCAGGGGGCTGCATGACACTAACCGTTTTAGGAAGGAGGGCAGGGTGAAATAAGCAGTTATGGCAGGGTGAAATAAGGTCTCCCAGCTTGACGCAGGACCCTACCTACATGCTGAGGCCATCAAAGGCCCGGAACATACACAATCCTGGGGCGATGTCAGGCAGCTGGCAGCTGGCAACAGGTGCCAGGTGGAGGTGGAGCAGCCCCGCGAGGCTCCGTTGAGTCCGTTCTCGTTGGCCTGGGGAAGAAAGCGGGCCATCAGGTACCTGGCACGGAGTACCTAGGTACCTAGGCACATATGTAAATGCCGAAGCATTCTAAGTGCCATCTCAAGATATAACTCGCAATTCTACACCTTCCACATCCCAGTCCTTCTTTTTCTTAGAAGCTTTATCGACGTTGGAGATGTGGTGTTGGCTCGAGTTGAGAAGCAAACGTGGGAATGGCAGGCATCGGGGTCAAATGATAGCAACAAGTCACACTATAGTCTGTCACACGGTCACATTTCTGGACAACAGAAGTGTTCTGTTCTTTTGAATATTTGTTGATATTTCTTCCGGTTAAATTCCATATATGTACTTTCTGCCGGTCATTCCCATTCATGAGACATACGCTATTGAAGATGGTCCATTGACCTCCAGACGCTATTGAAGATGGTCCATTGACCTCCAGACGCTAGAATAGAAATGGCCAATGGCCATTATTAGGCTCGTGCCTTGTATGATGTATCAAACAAGAAAAAAACTGTGAACGCAAAAGTCCCCGCTAATGCATATGGCTGATTGGGAATAAACGCGAAGCTAACGAAAAAGAAGAAAAGGAAAACGTGAAACCCATACACGCCGACACATACATACACGCGTGATAGCTTAGTGATCTTCAATATCCTCATCTCGCCCGGGGTACATGATGTCTTGCTTGATGACAGCCTTAACATGGTTGACTAGTACAAACAAGTAAGTGCAGACGAGACAAATGCTGAGGCCGGTAGCAAACCATAGCACGCCATCATGGTTCAATTCCCTCCCGATGGATATTGTGGCGAGAATGAAGCCAGTATTAGGAAAGACCATGGCCCACCAGCCGAGATGGAAGTGCTTGGGCGGCGACTGAATGACAGCCACAGCCGCGATGCCAAACCACCACAGACTGAGGGACCACAAGAAAATGGCGCTCATCAGGGCCATCGTGCGGACCACGGCAGTGTCAAAGAATCGGCCGTCCACAGCCGTGCCAAGATTGACTGGGAGTCCCTTGGCCATCCCCACGAGGGCCAGGGCCGTAAATGCCGGTGGCCCCACACACATGAAAAGACCCGGCCGGTGCTCCCGATTGGGCAATCCAGCTGACATGAGGCGTCCGACCATGTGAGCGTACATGAGCACAGCGACCGCAAATCCAAGGCCTTGACACGTCAGGCCCGCGACAATGATGGGAATGGCAGCAGCTTGGGGCTGCGTTTCGGCTATCACAGATGCAATCGTGCCGGACAGCATGATGGGGAAGATGGGCAAAATCCACGTCGGCATCATCGTGTGGAGTTCGAATCGGTGCGCCGCAAACACATAACTGTACTGGCCAATGGCCAGAAGAAGCGTGACAGCGACGTAGGCCCAAAATGCGCCTGAAACCGCCCAGACAAGCCCGATATCGTGCTTTGGTATCACGTAGCGGTCTGTACTGGTGATGATAGTCGCGACTGAGAGGAAGAATGTGGGTAGAAAGAAGCCTTCTCTTGGATGCTTGATCGACTTGGACATGTCCCCTGAGTGGATGGAGAACCGGGCCACCATCAGGCAAGAAATGGTGGTGAAGATGATGAGGTTGAGAATATATACGATCAAGCCAATGATGTCCAGGCCCGGGAATCGATATGGCTGCGACCGAATGAGCAAGGCAAGGCCACCTGTGCTCATTGGTAACGTGTACCAGGCCCATGTGAAATGATGAAGCCTTTGTTTGAGTCCTAATTTCGGTCGCTGGGGGTCGAAGGCGTCGACGCCGTCATGTGTTTGTTCGGAAGTGGCATCCACCTCAATCTTTTGAGCCTCGAGGAGAGACGGCGTCGAAGACACGCATCTTCTTTGTTGTTGTAATGTTTCGCCAGTGCAAGTCTCGACGCAGGGACCAAGGGTAGTCTGCATTTTGGATCCATCGTGGAAGGACGACATGGAATTTCTCCTCGTTGATCTGCCTGATTCGCACCAGCTCTTAGGTCTCGGTCGACTAGGCATCTTGATGTTGATGTGAGACAGTGGCAAGCACACTAAGTAATGTGATTGCGTGTGTCAGTTTGAAAGAAAAAAAAACGTGGGAAGACGATTGGTGAGCGAACGAGGCAATGAGTTATGAATGCCAGTAGAGTTGAAAGCAGGGGGAATCAGGCGAGTATCTATAGACGGAAAGATGTAAGACAACGCAGGATAAAGCCAAAAGAATGGAGTGATGTCTCGGGAGAAACTGAGCCCGTTTATGCCCCCGGGCCAGCACTGTAACGTTAGAAACCCCGTCTGTGCAGGACTCAGCCATAGAACAGGCAAGAAAAGAAGGAATAATGTTTTAGAAAAGTAAAACAGAAGGAAAAAGTGGACTAAGCGGGGGTGTTTCTTGGTTATGGACTGTGCGAAAAAGGTTGGCGGAATCTTGGCATATGAAGAAAGCTTTGCAAGGCCTTATCTTGCGCTTTCGTTGGAAGGCAAGGTCTGCTGCTTTGACGATTATCTAGGTTACAGGTAGTCCCACCTTCGGGGGCATCGCTTTGGAAGAAGCATAAGCAAGGCAATGCAAAGAAACGCAACGCACTCACGAGGCAAGGAAAGCCATATTCCCATGCATTTCTGCCGATCGCAGATTCGCAGTGTTGCAATGCCTAGCTCTGTAGACTGTATGTTGGGCATCTTGTTCAAGAATCAGATGTGTATTTCGTGAGTGTCTCATGGAGGTGGGGCCGCCCTCGAGGGAACGCGCCTCGCCAAGACGCCCAAAGATACAAGGTAAAACGACGACTCCGTCGGCAACTGCTGAAGACCGGTCCGTGTACATACTCCGTAAGGAGGACTTTAAGGTCTCCAGATTTGGACACAACTTTCGGCTTGATTGGCCCATCGCCGATGCCAAGCCGATCCACCGTCTCACGAGCGGGTCTGTGATGACGGAAGGTGTGGTGGTTTGGTGTTGAAGAAGGGACGTGCCATGAGGAGAGGAGGTAGGTATTATACAGAAGGCTAAAAGGTCTCTATTCTTGCGCTGAAGAGCGAGGCAGGGTGCCCGGTGACCCCTGTTGTGGCAGGAAACTGATTGACATATATCAAGAGTCCTGGGACAAGAAGAAGGCCGTAATAGGTAAGGAAGCTTCAAAAGACTGGAAGCCGCAGGTGGTCTGTCTTTCATATGTGAGCTAGAAACTGCCGTCGTCGGCGAGTGGACACTGGATCGGCTCCTTCAGCTCTAGTTTGCCCACCAGGGCCAAAACCAGAAATCAACTTTGTCCCACGAAAAGCGGCCACCGGTGCAGGTCCCAGGATCGTGCCATAAGTTTAACACGGCTCCGAGTCTGAGGGCCGCTGCGCATTCGACTTTTGGTCCAGTCGCCTTGGTAGGAGTTCTCCGTGATACACCGTGAGCCGAGTCGATCGACCTTAAGAGTGGAAGGCCGCACTTGCTCAGAACGTTTGCCAACCAGTTTCGTGCGCTCGAGAACTTGTCCATCTCCTTCCGTCATGAACGAGTCTCAACGGGAAGCTCGCGTCGTCGGCGTACTTCTGCGCCCTGACGAGCCCTGCACCTTGCATGCCAAGGCCGGCATGGCGCAACACCTTCTCGGCCGGGCCGCCGCCGCACCGCCACCCGGCGTCTTGAGGCGCCACCGCGGCTTTGCTGAGGACGGAGTAAGTAACGGAGTAACGGTATGGAGTGAGCGCGTGTGCGGGCTCGATGACGGAGAGGTTAGGTACCTACTTAGGTATAGATGGTAACTTCATTCTAAGGTTTCGGTCCAAGTGATTGGTGCCTGCGGGACAAGCCATATTCGCGGCCGAAAGCGCGTGCCAAGCGGCGGACACTATATATTAGGAAGAAACGGTGCTACGTATGTATAATCAAGCATGGATGAAGCCGTCACACGCCAGACACAAGACGCAGGCAGGGGTGCTCATACTTTTGTTGAACTTGGAAGTCGAGTCGATCGACGAAAAATGACAAGGCTTGTGCAAGTGGCGACAGCTGTCTGGGCTGGTTGCAGCGGTCGGGTCGGACAGCTGACGGCTGCTTGCAAAATGGCCTGGGTCAGTGATCATTGGTGGCCCACTCAGATCCGCCAGGGCCCGCCCTACCTAGGTACCTACCCAAGCAAGATGAACAGTGAGGGTGTAGAAAAAGCTCACGTTCTCACCCACTTTTTGGCGTGAAAGTGAGGTTATTTTGCCAAGGCACTGTAGGTAGTACCTACCTAGGTACATACCACGTGTCCGGCGCGACTTGGGGCTTTTGTCCCGTTGCGCCACGCGGCCCAACGCCCATCTCAAACGCGGATGCTCTTGCAAAACGCACCTCAGAGTTCACTTGGAATGTGAGAAGCCTATCTACCTGCGCTTGGCATGCCTGTGCCTGATTCTTGGTGTCGTGGCGGGTAAGGCACACGCCCGCGGCACCTAATCAGTACATAGCGACTTCAAACGCGGGAAGCGCCTTTTATCGGGTCGGTATCAGAGGCCGCAGGCGGCAGACTTCGTCATTCATCCGGCCCAGGTGGTTCAGAGTAGGTTTCATGTTTTCTATTTCTCTTAGCAAAAAAAGCCGTCCTCGAAACGTGGCTCGAATGCTTTATTCACTCGGCCACGAGCCAAGGCCGATGCTCAATTGACAAAGTTTCAACTCTCGATGTCTCCATCTGTTCTTTCATGCCTGCTGCATTATCATAGGTACATCATAAACCTCTCGCGGATACGTATGAGGAGAACATAACGGACTTTGAAGTTTGACGACACACGAAAGGGCGGAGACTGCGCGGCGATACATGTAGCTACATGGTACATAGGTAGTATGGCTTCAAAGTTCAGGGCAACACGAGACTATGCCGACCGAGTTTCAGGGTCTGCCGTGTCATTTGCCGCCTCGTGGTCTATACGCTCCGCTCAGCTCTATAATCCTACGCTCGGTGGTATGCTGATGGATAACGTTACTTACTACTTTTCCGTTTGCGGCCGAGTCGGGCCGGACGATACGCCAGATCGTATCGACGACGTGGTGAAAATAAGCTTGTGCTTTAAGTCCTCTAGTAGTGTTGAGTTTAAACGCTGTAGAGTTGGCGTGGGAGCTTGGCATTTCCGGACTACGGGTGAACCTTGATGATGTTTTTCTAGGGAGCCGTTCATGACGAGATGGAGTTTTTGCTCGTCCATGAGTACCTACATAGCCATCCTTCTAGGAACCTAGAAAGCATTTTACATATGAGTCAGCTGAAAGCCCTGTACCACCCTACGGATCTTTTGCCATGTTTCTCCGCGCGGGAAGACTGTCTCAGTTTCATGTTGTACGGTTCAAAGTCATCGAACGGCCCAACTCTATTTCGTCCCCATGAAGGCATGCCCTGCGTTGCATAATACAGTGCCGGCCATAAATATCTGTTCCTTTGCGCTGATTATGGCAAGGAGGAGTTTGAGCATCCAATGAAGGCCTTGACCCTCCGCGGAGAATCTTCACGAACACTCATCGCCGTGATTCACCACATCTCCGAGGCCGCATACGAGCTCTTCCAAGTTCCGGACGGCAACACTGGACTTGCGGCCTTGCGGCCGGCGAATCAAAGCTCAGGTGAGACCGGACAAACCAATGCCTCATGTGTGTGACCCGGAGTCACGGCCGGCGCAGATGGAGAATATGATTAGGGTAAGCTTGTCGTGTCAGTGTGAGATGTCGCTTCGCATAATGCTTATTTTTCCTTGACCAATGCATGAACCCCCGGCAAATGTCTCGGCTGCCATTCAGTAGGCTGGCCTTGTGCTTCAGCGTTTGAACTGGGAGACAGTACCTCCCTTGGCGGGCCGACACGGCCTAGGCCACGCAGGATTGATGGAAACTTGCGCAGAATTGCAGGGTGATCACTGATAGGTAGTACATACCTCCTAGAGGATGCATGGCCTTGTATACTGATGCATGTCAATACGTAATGCTCGGGTTTAGGTATGGGGACATGATACTCCGTACACTTATCTGTCACACAGTCCACAAGGTGTCATCCTCGACTACGTAGGTACATGCGCCCTTTTCTATATCTGTGCAACGATCTTAACGCAGGGTACATACTCCGTATAGAGAGGGTGGTTGTACTATAACTGGGTGGCAAGGAAGCTACGCTTACGCAGTTCTTGTCCAACAGACTTCCGTGCTTCACCGACTCGGAGTATCCGGTCACCGGTGTAAGGCAGGGGTTTTCCAATTGTTAGCCGGCCGGCAAAAGATGGATCCAGATTCGCCCGGGAAGAGGAAGTAATCGTGACATTCTAAACCCGTCTGTCTCCTATGCATGTACATAGGTACTCCGTAAAACAATCCCGTTCTTGAAGGCGAATGCCAAGCATATCGGCGTGGTGTGATCGGCCGATTCGGTGCCTCTGTTCAGCGCTGAGTGAAGATGTGAGATCAATGTGGTTGGCCTTCTTCCACGTGCTGTTGCTGTTGGTTGGGCTCGCAAGTTATCCTGGAGTCAAGTTAATAAGCGGCCATCAGGTCGGGTCCAATTTGTTTCTCTTCCGCTCCGGTCCTCCCTGCATCCTCATCACGTGACAGTGCCTCTTCAGCTTCGTGATCTGTTGCTCCTTCAGCCAGGATCTGCAACAGCATCACGGATTCACGATATCACGCACGCAAATCCCATCTGCCCACCTGTGGTCAAGTTGTTCTATCAGTTTGGCACAATGACTCAGACAGATCATCGGGTATACCCGACGGAGGTTTCCGGCCCGGCGCCTTTTCGCGACCAAATCAAATGTCGCGTCTGCCGCGTTTCCAAGCATGCTATCGACCACACACAAGAACGAGAGACTCGAGAGGGCGGCTTCCTTAGTATTGTTGCGGAAGTTGCCGTTCAATCTTCTTGCACGTGTGCCCGGAAAAGAGTGCCAGGCTGCAACTTGCAAGATCTCGTAAGGAGCTGGTTGCGTGAAGCTACACTGATCCTCTCGCGTATAGAATTATCCTGGTTCTTTCTCGACGAACTCTGACTTTTCTCGTGCGTTTCACGGCTACAATTTTTAGAAGCGAGACATTCTAGACCCAGAGAACGGACCATGGTTGTTAAATCTAGCGCGGTTGGAAGCTATCCACGATTCCACGAGCCAATGGCATCGTGGTCTCTTCTCGCGCCGAAATTTGATACGAACCGTAATGACAGTCATGTAACATGTTTATGGCTCCTCTCATGCCACCCCTCCTAAAAGCTGTGGCTAAACTCGTCTAGGCACATCCATCCAGTTTTGGGCAATTCGGCTGACAGAAGCACCAATATACTGAATTTTGATGCCGTCAGTCATTTTTCTTGTCGGAAAGTGCCACCTGCATTCTACTGAGCGTTGCATCCTTCTCATAGTCCTCTTCGGAGTAGCCTCTACATCAACCTGGTCGCCGTATGTTCCAGATTGAAACGTACGATTCCAGTCTGATTCTTTTCGAAATGGGGGGCTTTGAATAGGAGACGGACGCGGGACGTCGCACATCATCAGATATAGGATATCCGAGCCCAACCTGTCTGCGGAAGATACATGGAATTTCGAACGTATTTGTCCACGAAAGCTTGCAGCTCGATCTCGATGAGAAATGAGGAGCGTGACAAAACTCGGGACTGACGCATTAACTTTGACGAGAGCTCAGAAATGGCCTGGATGAACGGATCGATCGTGTTTGCAACGTTGCTCAGCATGGCCTTCCAGGTTTCTTTCTTCGTCTCAGCGAGCTTTGTATCCGCGCGCCGACTTGTGGCCCGTGGGCAGGCTCATGCCCTTCAAGCGTCTCTATCAACCGTCTTCCGATTTTCTCCTTGATTACCTGTGCGACCGTGGACCTCCAGCACACAATCTCAGTGCCAAATTAGCAGATCAGTCAAAGGCTCTCAAGTAAGCGCTTACCGCTAGCATCGCGTTTGGCGACCAAGTCCATTGAATGGAAATGTTTTGCGATGAACGCTCCTTGGATATCCCCGCGATGCTATCATTCTGACCTTATCCGCGCAATGGCACAAACTCGGGGCAGAGAAAGCACCATAACGTGAGAGACTGATTTTTTCTTGGCAGATCCTCTGCATGTGTTGAGTGTTTCTCTTCACCATTTCCTCAATTTGTACACTCAGACTGAATGCTATCATGGCAAACTGAGCCACGTGCAGATTACGAGGGTGATTCTTGACTAATACGCTCGTTTGTAGGACTGCCCGATAACTGGAGGCGTGATTGAACAGACCTCAGAACAGCCATTTCCGTGCTCCAGGTAGCAGTATGGCTCACAAGTTATAGACGGAACCATTCAACGACGGGTCTCCAGCAACAGCTGCGCTTGTATTTGTAATGGTGGAAGCAGTCGTACGCGATGGCGATACCTCGTTTGGTGCTGAAACTTGGTATCTCGTGGTCTTCTAGAAGGCGAAGTACCTCTTGGATAACTCGAACCCAGGCGCCCGTTTGCGGTCTCTCAGAGCGCGCGGTCCGTGATGAGGACTTTGGTGACCAGACCTCAGAATAGTCATCTCCACGCTTTGGATAGCAGCATGATCGCACACTTGACGCGAGTTCAACAATCTGGACACATTATCAACGTGACTACACAGCGGCTTTAATGCAGATTCAGCTACACCGCAGGTTCATGTGTAAAAATATCGTCGGCGATAGCGGTACTTCTCTTCATTCTGAAGCCTGGAAACACATGGCCCTCTGGATTGGGTGGTGTTGCGATCGTGTTAGCTAGTTTCAGCAGAAAGTGACCATGGATGGGCCCTCATTAAACACCTTTCTCTCACGCACTATCAGCCAGCAGCTATGACATCTCACATCGAAGCTCAAGTGCAGGTGTACATTCGCTGAAGAAGCAGGCACAAATCGGGAATCATCGGTGTGTCGTGTCGCATATGGACGGACCATCGACTTGAGATGATGGCTCTCCGAGTCTCCTCGTTTGGCAGTCTATCAAGACTTCCTGTTCTTCTATCTTTCACCAAGTCTGGAGAAAAAGCGAAAAGGGCAGATGGATTCCTCCGTCAGGCGGCAGGCCACCCCGACCCTGTCCTGTGACCTTGGCACAGGGAGAGTGCGAGTTCGGCATGTTTCAAAGTAAGCAATTGTCACAATCACGACCGGCACTATCGATTTTTCACTTATCTTTTCTCTTTTCCCTCACATAGTCTCTTTCTTTGCGCATGACTCTCACCGTCTCACGCAAGGAGAACCTCGACTCGCAGAGCTGAAGAGTTGCACTGACAGAAAACTCAGGAATGCTCCATTGGAGCCAGCAAAGTAGGCCACGTTCTTGTGATGAAGGATCCCAGGCAGGTGAAGAGAAAAAAAAAAGTCAAATTGAGACACGCTAGATAGGGTGAATCGTGATCACTGATGGGTACTTACTTCCGCGGCCCGCCAGCACCAATGCCGCATTTACAACTTTCAGTCTTGACTACAGATCACGCGTTCCGGATACTATTCACGCGAGCTCTTCAGGTGGGAGCGGCACAATTCACGCCCGGTGGAAGGTTCTTGGACACAATCGAATTCACCCCACACATAGTATGATGCTACCTGTGATGAGCAACGGTGGGTTTGACGTCACGCGTTTGTTCAGGAATGCTGACAGTGGGGGCGCTACGGTGGATTATGTCCGCTCGGCTATCGAAACAACTTTCTTCTCTAAAACGACTAGCTCGTCCTTTAGAAACTATTCCCGGGCTGGGCCTTTTCCTCTTTGGGTCGTTCCACTAGGAAAGGCGGGATTCGGCCGGCTATTGGGCCGCTCTTCATCTTTAATTCTACCTTTCAGACTGAAAGAAACTTTCAGTTACGACTCTGTGGCTGGACTATGTAGCTGGCTCACTGTTTTTCTAATTGTATCCTCCAAGTGACGACTACCTAGCTGATTCATTTTGTCAGACCCTTGTACGGACTTGCCTGCCTACTTTCTGGGTATTAACTAGTGCATGTAGCTATATCTTGTGATAGTAGCTGGTCGCGTTGTTCTCGCGTCGTTTTGGATGCGGCATGCCAGCTACCTGAGCTAAAAGATGGCGGTTGTTTCGGCGGTGTGCAAGGCCAAGGCGCGGTGATAGTGCAAAATGTAGTCTGCGAATCATGTCTGTACCTATGTTGTGTTAGATCAAGAAGACCGTGCTATTTTGAGAGGATCATGATCGCGCCGATGGAGTACCTACCTAGGTAGGTATAGGTACCTAACCTTTAGGTATGTAATGGAAATACAACGCCTCACTGTTCAAGCCTCAGCAGCGATTAACCCGACATGGACGCTGTGACCCACCTATACAAACGTGCATCAAGGAACTTCTCTTGAGTCTTCAACTATCTTGACTCTTGAGTCTTGAGTCTTGACACATACTGAAAGCCATTGTGGCGCGTTATGCAGTTTCTGTTTGTTCGTCGCCCGAATACACATGATTTCCCGCCGTGCCAATGAGTGCTTATCTTAGAACTCTATTTCACCTTGCAGTAAGGCTTCAACGGAATGTTTGATGTGTGTGATGATCGATCTCTTTTTTGGCAGGTAATTACTAATAGCTCATGATCGAGGAAGAGGCGCTTGTAGAAAGCCGATGGCGAGTGGTATCCAATGAAACCCAGCCTCTAAACGAAAATGTACACGGCTTCGTTGGGCAGGATACTTGAGCGCTGATGAGCGAGACGGGAATTGGATTCCAGAATCAAGAGAAGAGGTACCTTCACGAAGTCATACACACGATGGTATATACGCGGATCTCCGACCTTCTTTGAGCCTAGTATAGGCACTGGGCAGAAGTGCACTCACACATGATTTCGTCCGTAAGTTACTTCTACGTCCAAATCGGGTTAATCGCTGACGCGTGTTTCAACTTTCCATACTCCTTGCCGACGAGATCGGACTGTATCAAAGACACTGGGCAAATTTTGGTCAAGAAGTAGAGCTCGGTCGACGATATGTAATGCGGCCCGTTGATCAAGTGACAAGTGCAACTTCAAGCAAGCTATCCTCTCTTCTCTTGAGTCTTTACCCCTCTTGTTTCACACACACATACACACACTCACTCTCTACAGTGTACACGGTACACACTTACACGCGCATACATTTGTCTTCATACACCCTCAACCCCTCCCGAATCTCTCACGCCCTATAATAGATCAACATCTCCCCTTCTCAACTCATCTTGCATCTGGTCAGGCATCTCTCACAGACTGATTCGCTCTTTGCCATTTCCAACTCTTCAACTCTCTTCACAAAGAGGATATCCCAATTGCAACTCCCTCCCATCCAGCCGCCATGGTATCAATCCAGACTCAGCGGCTTAGGGATGCCGTCCTCATATTATCAGCCCTTATACCAGGCACCGTTGCTCAGCTTTTTACCATTAGCTGCGCTCCCCTAGCCATCTACCGCGGAGACCCCCTCGTCTTCGACGGCCAGATATCGTCCCACGTACACGCCATCGTGGGTGGCACCGCGTTCGATCTCCACTTGCCCAACGAGAAGGCGAGACGAGGCAAAGCTACGACCTGTGACAAGGTTCTCGATAGGAGCAGTTACTGGCAGCCACAGTTGTACCACGAGCGCAAAGATGGCAAGTTTGAGATTGTAGAATTGCAGGGCATGGTGCGTTCTTTTGGCTCTGGTCCCCCAGTGCAGAATGCAGTTATTACGACCGCAACTGGCCATCTGCTTCTTCTTCAAAGTTTAAACTGACAAATGTCAAATGGTGAAAACAGGCGGGCTACTACATGAACCGGGCGTGTGACTATGCTCCTGGACGAACGAACTGCGTTGGCCAACCCATTGCCAAGGCGCCACCGAAGGGCCTACGCATGGTTGTCGGCAATCCATTCCTACGGTGAGACATCACGATGGAAGAGAGTCAAGAGACGGACCAAGTCTACAAGTCACGACCCATACTGACCTCTTAGAAAGAACATTCAATAAGTCAAATCCCGAGCAAAGAGCCATCTCCCACATCTGCCTGGGCGAGAATGCAGGCGACTCGCCGCATCTCCCCGTCAAGCAGTGCGATCGCATGCGTGCCGAAACATTTTTCCCTTCGTGCTGGGATGGAAAGAACTTAGACAGCCCTACCCATAAGCGTCACGTAAGTCTTCCCACAAGCACGTTCTCACTTACAAGTCACATGTGTGCACAAGCATCTTGCGCCTCATACATTATCATATGACATATGAAGCGCGCCGGTCCGCACCTACTGTTTCTCCTTCTTCTTCTTCAATTCTGTGCAACCTTGCCCAACCAACATGTAGCTACAAAGACACTGACCGCGGAATGCTCGATACATAGATGGCCTTCCCCGCCATCGGAGACTACAACACGGGTGTATGTCCCGAGTCACACCCTATTGCGATCTACTCCATTTTCCTCGAGTTCTTTTACAACACGGGCAGCATCGAAAACTACAATCGCTTGGTATGGGCCATGGGCGATGCTTCAGGATACGGATTGCACGGTGATTTCATCAACGGATGGACGGATCAGACAGCGCTTGAGCGCGCGTTGGAAACTTGCGCAGGTGACGGGGGCGTGATGAATGCTAACTGTAGTCTTAATGTTGGTCCCAATGGGCCGGGTGCTGCTTCTCGCCAGCCCCCGGAGGTACGTCCGCCCCCTGAGGACGTTGGGGTCAATGGCACTATCTTGGATAAGCTGCCCGGTGATAATCCTGTTACCGGAAGCCCTGAAAAGTAGTTGGACTGCTTCACAGGCGTATTGGAACATTGATGATTGAATCGCGCAAGTAGATACAAAACAGGTAGACCTTTGACGATTTTTTACACTTTTTAACATCAATATCTCCAATCTTTCTTAAGAAACAATTACCTGCTCGTTTGTTTACAAGCTTCTATTGTTCTCACAAGCGTCTTTGTGCGGAGGCGGGATGCAAGCAGCAACAGCTAGATAATGGGCATTATACGCTACGGGTCGCTGACATGCACGCCACCCTTTTCTCCGCTCGGAATCGGGCTTTTTAGAGCCTTTTCCGCGGCAGTCGCACACCTGTAGGCTGTGCGGCGCCTCGTTCATTAGGAATGCTACCTATTGTCATGGCCTTCATGACTCGGGAGCTGTAGATGCGGAATGTTCGGCAAATGGCATCTGCTATGTACTTATGTATGATATCAAGCCCACTAGGTACTAACGTAGGTGCCCATGAGGTAGGCGGCACACTGGCAATACATACCTAGACGCTTGCTCAGCTCGGACCGATCGTCGATTCATCGGGTCTACATGCTTTGCCCCTCTCGTTCACCCCATACCTATTTCCTTCCTCCGATGACGACATGGCGATAGGACTCAATACCTACCTAGGTATGTAGGTATGTACCTAGCTATGCACTACCTACCTAAGGTAGGTACATATGTACCTGACGTACGTACCTTATGTACCTAGTGTTGCATCGCCCTGCTCCGCAGTTCGGAAATATCAGAGTTGTACGGAGTACTTATGTATGTACATGTGTACCTTACTACCTACCTCTCTGTAGGTATGTAACACCTACATATTCCGTAGCCTGTACGGACTCCGGAGTATGTACGGAGTATGTACCTTTGACAGCGGGCCGGGCCGGCAACGGATCGAAACGTGGGTTTGCGGCCAATCGCGTCGCAGCTTGGTGAGGGAGCACATCACTTTGACTGCAACTGGCCCCAATCCGCCCGCCAGAAGCGGTAAAGGATGTAGGTAGGTATGTATGTTGTACATAGGTACGTAATATGAGCGCTGAGGTTGCCACTTTTATCATGTCTTCGGTGATGCTCACAGTATGTATCCGACTAGTTATGTACCTTCCGCCTCGTGCCTCTGCAGCCGACGATGAGAACTGACAGGTAGGTAAGCATGGTTAAACAACATCGAACAAGTAACTGAAAGACTTGTGGAGTCATAAGAGATGTTTCCAAGGGCCTTGGCAAATGAAGCAGCCGCTGAAAAACCATGCTGCATTAGGTACCTGTAGCATGGAGTCAATCTTGCGCTCCATCGGCATCAGATACGACAGCCAAGAGACTCTGCAAGAAGGCAAGCGAGGTGCCAAGTCATTTCGCGGGGGATTTTGTTTCTTTGCTTGCGAATCTTTTGCTATGATAGACATAGGCAGGCGCGAAAAGATTGGACGCCCTGCATCTGTTACCCTCCAAAGGAAATGCTGGTCACCATGCGAGTTTCAGGATGCAACTCTTCGTTTTGGATTAGGTCTGCTGAAGGTCGCAAAATCTTTGAAATTTATAAGCTTTCTGACTGCACCAGTGAGCACATACGACCATAGGTGGTAGAGAACTCGGGATCCCGTCCGCTCTCCCATAGATAAGCTACCAACCGGCAGATTAGTAGTTGGGTCGGTGACGACCAGCGAACACCGGCTGTTGTATGTATTTTTTTGTTTTTGTTCCTGCACCTCGACACAGGTACATACATGCATGATGATGCATTGCTAGCCTCTAGAGTCTAGGTACATACCTGTATTTGTGTAGTGAATACGGAGTAGTGAGGCCGAATGTCCACACTATACTTTGGCATGTTTTCAGGAGCAAGGAGAGAAATTTTGGTTTGAATCTTAACGGAGTCGATTTCGTCGTTTCTCTGAACTCATTCGTCCTCGGGTGTACAGCTCTGCAGCCCCGAAATCTTCTCATCATCACCACCCTGTGACACGCTCCCGCATCTTGCCTCATCCTGCGCACAATCCGTGAACCTCACCATGTCCCTCTCCGATAACCCCGGCAACACAAGCGACAGCATCGAAAACATCAGCGGGCAAACGCGTCACTGAGACACTGCGCGGTCGCATTCGCCACAGGATCAGCAGAACCATGCCTATATGGTCTGCAGGGGCTTCGCATCTGAGTATATATCAAAGCGATCTGGAGAGTCGTTGAGAGGGCTTGTTGGAAGTGCTTGACGGGAGTGTGGTGTGGACGACTTTCCACGCGACTGCGTCAGTGAGACCAGGCATTTTTCTAGGCTTTTCGAAGTATCGTCGGTTTAGTGCTTTTGTAAAATCGTGCGCAGGCATTTCTGCTGTTGGTAAATTTGTATTCCAATCTGAAACTCCCTCTTTGGTATCCTTGCTTGAGCTACATGTTGTGTATGTCAACATGTCGGAGTCGTGTGTTGATCCGTTCGCTCTCGTTAAACACCAGCCGAATGGTTCGTTGGTTGTCGCTATAACCTGCGATGCAGCCCCTAGCTAACGGTGCGTCAGAACTTTTTAGCTACTTGTAAAGCAGTTCCTGCGCATTGTAGCATTGTAGCTAATTTTCATGGGTATATTTTGCGTAGGTCCCTGTCCAGGTGCACATGTCTGGGGTTCGAGCTTGTGATTGCGCATTTGGGAGTCGCAAGATTTTTTGTTGCCCTCCCGGGCTCATAACTCTGGTACAGAAATGCAGGATCGATGTACATAGTTTGTAATAATTGGGATAGATCTAGCTTCTCTTGGCTAGATATCTCGATCAATACAATCTGCATCGATCCTGCATTTCTGTGCCAGAGCAGTGCGTCCGTCAATCATTCGTGAATGGTGGCGCTGCGGCCAATCTCAACTCGGTACTTTGATAGGTCAGAGAATCAACGGTGGACTTATCAGTGCAGCTGAATTAACTTGCGACGATGATGAAAGAAGAGGCGTAAAAGGGGAAAGCTTTGCGATTACGCCATGACTCTGGGGGAAAAGCCAAGACGAACAACGTGTAGGCGGTATATCCTGGCAGAAAACAGGTCTCCGCCTCATGTCTGCGAGGCCGGCCACGACCTCTGTCCTACCTCTTCCGTGGCAGGTGGAGGATGTTTCGCTCACGAATGGCACGCCAAATTTGAGGCATAGAAACGACAGTTCGTACGATCCGCCAGCTTAGCCGCCCGCTTAGCCAGCAGAGAGCTGAGCGAAGAGCCCGAGAGAGAGGCTACCGCCACCCGTGCCCTGGCGCTTTCCCCGACGTCGAATCTCGATCACCGAGTATGTATTACTGAGCCAGCATCTCTCGATTGCTGGCATAAGGGTTGTCTTCCGACGTGTAAGTCGACATCATCATTTCGCGATGGTCGCCCTTCACACGGTTGAAGACGACGGTTATACGGTCGAGAGATGCTGGCTCAGTTGGAGGTAACTTTTGGAAGTCTACATGCGGCCACCACAGCCCACCGCACCCTGTCCCGCCTGATGTTCGACATCCGGAACGATGACATCAACACGTTCATGTCCAAAGTGAACACGCTGATCAACAAAGGCGGACATTCGATAGACGGCGCGCAAGGGCATGCTGTTCAACTGCCTGCCTCCTGGTTTTGACCCCACGGGTCATCTACATCTCGCAACGAATAATAGCAAGGTGTCTGTCGTACGACAGCTTCACGCGCTTCCTGACGGCTGCTGTCCTCAGCAGAAATTAGGGTTATGAGCAACATTGTCAGAAGAACCTGGCCATCAAGCCCAAATTATCCTCGCCCTCTAGACACCGGTCCGAACGCTCGGAACGTATCAAAACCCGCCCTGCTCCCGTGTGTTCGATGTGAAGAAACTCATCCACATGACCCGTGAGGAGGCCCGCAACAAAAGAGCCTGTTATGGTTGTGGCCTGACGGGCCACTTGCAGGCGGAGTGCCCGAACAAAAGGGCAGTCATCCTAGAGTTCACCACCCGAGTCAAGGAGGAAGATGAAGGGGACCTCTCGGAGGCAAGCTTGAAGGACGAATCGGGAAACGACTCTGAGCACTGAAAGACTCCACAGTGGTCTATGGTGTACCGCAGATAGCAAAAAGACCGGTCAATTTAAACCGTCGAATCAATTCATTGTGCCAGTTCAAGTGAAAATTGACGGAAACGGTCTAGAAGCCAATGCTTTCTGTGATACCGGAGCAGGGATTTATATCTCCATGACACCCATTCGCCCAGCGGGTGGTCAAAACACTCAAGAGCAAGATCATGGAGCTCCCAAAACCTCTCCAGCTAGCCGACTTCAGCAAGGTTCCTCATCATGAAACCCAACCACGATGTGTTCGTTGGTCAAGAATTTTGGGTGCAGCACCGCGTGGGATTCTTTCCCGCCGCCAAGTCGTATTTCTGGCTAGATGATATCCCTCCGCTGGCTTCCTGCTCCAGACCCATCATGGTCTCTGACAGCCCTCCGAGACGGGTCCATGTAAAACAGCAAGCAGACGTCATCCACCGCGATAAGCTCATGACAAAGGAAGACAAGAAGATCAGGCGCAAGGCCATTCTCCAGCGCAACTGGCGCGAGCCAATCAATGTCGACGCTGTCAACCAGCTCCCCTCTGAAACGTCGAAGCTGCCCATTGACGCTGCGACAACGGTCGCCACCATCGCCAATTACCCTCATCAAACTCGTCTGGCGGGTGTAACAATGCCAAGCAGCCCGGTTCCGCTCGTTAAGCGACCTGAGAGGAGTGTTGTTACCATAGCAGAAATTTCAGCAACGCCTGTCTCCATGAGTAACAGGGATTACGAATGGCTCAAGACTTTCGACGGCAAGAACACTCCGATCCCCCAAGACGAGAACCCTGAGCACATCGACATGGTCCACAGAAAGCCCCTTCGGCATTTACGCCACTTGGACGGTTCTTCTCAAAGAAGGCATCCACCATAAATTAGGGCTCAACGCCTGCCGCACCCTTTTTCTCTTTCTTTCCTTTCCTCTTTGGTCTACTCTTTTCGTTGTGTAGCTTCACTCGTTCGCCTCCTGTGCCCGCTGTGACTAGTCGTGATAGAGCCTACGGATGCCATGTGCCGGTTGAGCCGTTAAGCTCAGAGCTTTCTTTGTCAAAACACAGACTGTCCGATCCAAGTAATGGAATCAACGTTTCAGGTCGCGTTTAGCACCTCAAGCACGAGACGCAGGCCTATAAGCAGGTCAAGCCCAGATAAGGAGTGTAACTTGTAAGTATTTCAAGGTGAGGGAAGGGAAAGGAGATTTCCTCTATGGCAGGCAACAGGGGTGGAATGTCGTGCGAAAGGTACGACTTGCAGCTCGAGATGGGGGAGCGATTAGCAGAAATATGAAGTTTCAGCTAACTCGTGCTGTCGACGATCTCGTATCCCGATATCACCATAGGGAACGTCAAAACAAACGTAATGTAATATTCAGATTGATGTCGATCTTGCGGACTTGTTCCACCATAGAAACAAATCAGACATCCCACTACACACGCCAAGAGGTCATACTTTCCTAGCAACCCAAAATTGGGCATTATACGCGTTCTTCGTCAGAGCCTTATAGTCAAATGTATACGATGCCTCGATGCTCCTGACCGTGGGCTTTGAGTCAAAGGTGGGCTCCCCGCACTGCGCGTCCGTTTCCAGAAACTCAAAGCCCATCTTCTCCGCCACGGTCAGGATGTCTTCCAGACTAAGCTGCACAACCGGGCTGGTTCCGTACAGCAAGGGCCCCAGGTTAATCCAAAGGCCCCCTTTCTTCAGCACGTCTTTGATGGTGTCGAAATAGGACAGCAGATTCCGGGCGGTGTCGATGAAAAAGTACGTCAGGACCACGTCGTAGTGGTCCGAGTGGGCCTTGAACACGGTCGTGAAATCGCCCTCCACCATGAGAACGTCGCGCTCATTGATGGACACATCGGGGAAATGCAGGGCGCGGTGCATATTCTCCTCCGTGGCGTGGTGAGACCAGCCGTCGGCGAAGGGGTGGAAGGACTGCGACGAGGGCGTGCTTTGAGTCTCGAGGAATCGGTACACGGCGTTCGCGTACATGGACCATTCATTAATGGTGACCTCGAAGCCTGGATAACCTTGATTAGCATCTAAAAGAATCGGTGCGCAAGAAAAGAGAAAAGGGGACAGAGAGAGACAGGGATGATGGGAGTTGGGAATATGATGCTTACCTCCAAGGCGACTGACTTCGTGACCCAGCCTACCCAGCCCAGCGCCCGGCAAAAGAACCTTCACATGTTCATTGTCGACATTCCTTTCTGGGAAGAATTGCTCAAGAGTTCTTCGTAGACACGCAAACGTCTTGTCCCTTTCGCGAGAGCCTTCCTCGGTCCAGTCACGCACAATGTGTTTCAGCGCTTGAGCAACGGATATCCCGTCTGGCTGTGCTCCCTCTGCTTCCCTATCACGTATGTGTTTCTTCAATTCTGTGATATCTAGGCCGTAGTACTGCAAAGACGCCTGCACAATGTTGTCACATAAGTGCTGGTTGCTGGCGAGCTTCTGCTCCACTTTGGTAAATTTGGAAGAATACGAGATAGTATCTTCCAGCAACTTGTCAGTCTCTTGTTAGTAGGCAATCTATAGGAACCCGCGCTTGTTTTTTCTTCTTCTTTCTTTCCTTACGCTTTCTCGTTTGGACCCCTCTTTCTTCGTAAACCGTCCCTCATAAAGCATTATGCAGAGCACATGCGTAGGAAAGGGGGGGTGGGAGCGGGGAACAGCATTACATACCTTCTTCTGCGCCTTGGACACATAAACGTACAATTGGCGAAGTCTATCCACATCCGCCCGTTGCCACTCATAAAATTTTGTGAAGCCGTGCAGAGCATCGAGAAGGCGGTAGCGCGGATGGTTCGGCGACCATACCCCGTTCTGTCTCGCCATGACGGACAAGAGGCGCTCCTTTTCCAGTTGATGGGGCGATGCCATGGAGGCCTGCACCAGCTGCTGGATCGTCACGCTAACTCGGTGCCATTCCACGACGGTACCTTCTTGCGACTAGAGGGCACGGGTTGTATCAGCTTCTGAGCTTCACGTCAAGATTCTTCCGTCCACAGTAAACCGACTACGAGACAGAGGGGGCGGGGCTCGATGAGCTGCACGTACGAGTACCTCATGATTAGAAGCCGGCGGCAGGCTTGACTCATCTCGATTTTGGGCAGTCGCGCGGGCGATCGGCCAGCCAAGGATAGAAATGGCCGCTTGTTGGAGCGTGTGCAGCTTCATGACAAGAAGTAGCTGTGTACGATTTACCGGGCCGGATAAAAGGGGGAAGTGCAACTTTGTGCCTTAGGTAGGTTACAGGTAGGTATTGTTGACGGCTCACGACTGCTGCAAGTCGTACCGAGGGAACCTTGATGGCTACACAGCGTGAAGTGGCGTTTTGTTTGAGAGGGGCATATCGTCGCGATTTGCGCCAAGTTGTATTCACGACGGATCGAGGCCTTGCAATGCAACTTTGAATTGAGCTGCGCGTGGTTGGTCTGCCAGAGTGGTGAAAATCCGACATGAATGGGGAAAGCGCGCCGATCAATTTAGGGGAGTTGGTACATACATGTAACATACTGTAGGTACCTCATATGTACATACATAGCTAGGTAGGTACCTAGGTAGATTCATCATGCAGCGCCTTGTACCAATATATCGCAATATACGACGTAATGCCGTTTCATGCCGCGCCGTGCCGTGCCGTTTTCTGTGCTACACGTGCGATGGACAAGTGAGAAATCCTGTGGCGTGTGCTATTACATGTCCAGGTATGTACCTATTTGTAATTGTCGGCACTCCCCACATGCTACTTCGACGTCAATTACAGCACGAGCATAGGCCAATGAACAAATCTTGAGCAGTAGAACTGCTCTGCCCACTCTGCTCTGACGTGAATCTTATTGAGTATCCAGACAAGAAGCCCCAAGCCAGCTTGGATACAAAGGGACGACACGGCAGTGCGAAGGTTTTAACTTTTGGCTGAAGGAACCATGTATCATGTGACATGTCACCCATCGGACTAAAAGGGCGTTGTTAACGGTGACATCCGACATACATATCAAAATACGATGCGAGACAGCCCAAGTCTAGTCCACACAAAGAAGTTTGACTGGAGGAGAACAATCGTATATGTATATCTACTATCTCTGAACTATCTTGCCGTTCATAACATCTTTCGTGAGTTGCACCAATTTTGATAAAGAAACATGGAAATACGACTCGGACTAGAAGAAGAAAGAGCGCTGCATCAGAGCGAGCCCGGCCTGAGTTGGAACTACGCCTTCACGGCAGCAGGCAGAAGGCGGCGGAACCCGCCGCAGCGAGCAACATCGCACTGGAGCTCGACCATGCGCTTCTGGTCTCCCGTCGGGTCTGCAGAGTCGGGCTCCAGAGTCCAACCGAGGAACTCGTTGGTGTAGTTGGGCTGGAAGTCGGGGCTTAAAACTCCCAATCGCTGCCCGTACTTGGTCACCTTTGTCCAGTCGCGCTGCACATTCTTCAGGTCCTGCGAGAAGTAGGCGTAGCTGCGCTCGAAAATCTTCCAGTTGAGCGCCGTGCCCATGACAGGCTTAAAGTCGACGTACTCCTTCCACGCGGCGTGCGGGTCTGCGAGCACAAAGTCGGTGGCCTTTTTCACGGCACGCATAAAAGCGCGGACCTTGTCGGGGTTGTTGGCGATGAATTCCTCGTTGCCAATGTATAGGATGGAGCAAAAGCAGCAACATCCCAGCTCGGCGAGCTCATCGATGCGCAGCATCTGCACGTCGGACTTCGGTCTGCCCTGGCTGGCCAACCACTCTTCCAGTTCCACCATCTGGACGTTTTCGAGGCCAATGCCCGCGTCAATATCGCCCTGGATGATGGCCTTGGACACATTCATGCCGCATCGCACGGCCGTGTAGTCCTCTGGGGTGAGACCGTAGTGCGAGGTGAGCTCGTCGATCTGAATCTTGCCAAACTCGCCCACGTAGCCGATGCGTTTGCCTTTGAGGGAGCGGAAGTCGGTTGTGATGCCGGACTCCTTGAGGTAGACCACGCCGGTGAAAGGTTCGTCCAGGAGGCTGCCAATGGAGACGACAGGGAAGTTGCGGGCTTTGGCCTGTAGAGGATTAGATTGGTGTGTGAAGATTGATATGGCCAGACAAGACAAGTGAAGAACATAGCTAAGAGAAAGAAAGGTGATGGGTATGAAATATCTTTGTCCACTTACGGCCAGTGTGTGAATCATGGCTTTAAAGCCAAGATCGACTTTGCCTGTGCCGATAATCTCTGTGACATCCTAGAAGTTTGACCCGAGTGTCAGTCGAAGCATACGACAGAAGTACGAGATAGGAAGGAGAGAAAAAGATCACTAGGCACGAATTGAAGGCAAGCTGTTCCATACACTGGGGTCATTGGGCTCCAACAAGGCAACTTTAATGCCCTCCTGCTGGAAGTATCCTTTTGCTTGAGCCAAGTACAAGGGCGCATGATAAGGCGTAGCGTGCCTATGGAGGTACAGATATGAAAACCCCAGGTTAGCAAACTTGAACGCTTGAATCACTCAGAAAAGTACAGGGAATCGTCCCATCCGTACCAGTTGGTAAGGAAGGTAATCTTATCCGTAGACATATTTGCGGGACGAATTAACAAAAGCTGCGATAGTTAGTTTTGCCAAAAGCGTTCTTGGCATACATGATTGAGAAGGAAGGGGGGGAGTCTTCAAGAAGCATATCCTTTCGCTGGCATTATCCAGATCAAGTTCACCGGTATTTCTCAGAACAAACCCAGCCTTGACGCAAGAGAAGCACAGCAACATTCTTTTTGGGGGTATGCGATCTGCATGTCACGGCCCCCAAAAAGAATACGACTGATTCTGCTGGCAAGGACTGAGATTGAACACCCGGTTGCATTCTTGGTTCACTTTACCTCGACCTGAACATAATTCCATTGCGAAAGACATGGTCGCTTCTTGGGACGCCGGTTCGCGTACCAGTCGGGGGTTTGTGTGGTGAGTTTGGTGAGGCTGGGGAGAAAGTCACAGTATCCAGATGAAGAAGAGCTTGGAATTTTTCTTCCTTTCCGTTCGCGAGATGAATGAGAGAGAAAAATTGCCTGTTGGTGGGAGAATGGATCATTTATATCTCGGCAAATTGGTTTCTTCCCTTCCCCGCTACGGTGCGGGCGATGCTGTGATTGGTGCGGGAAGGGCACGTGCACTCAACCGCTGGGCTTTCAAGCATGAAGCAATTTTTCTTCGCTCGTGATGCAATGAAGAACCGTCAAGCGTATGTCAATTAATATGTGCATATTATCAAGCGCTCGCTGAATGCGATTTGATCTACATGCAGTGGGATATGTAAGTTGTCACCTTATCTCAACACTCCCGCATGTGCCAAGCCAGCTGTGTGACCTCGTCGTCAAGCAGCAAGTACAATTGAGGTACTGTAATTACATAAGAGAGAAGACTCGAAAAACGGTCATCGTATCAATCAAAGTCTTGTGTCTCGTCTTCTTGCAGCGTCACGTCACACACCACTCAGCTTGTCGTATGCTCCATCCAACAAGAAACACCGTCGGTCCAAATATAGTGCGCTGCCGCTCACGATGGGGTCGGACGCTACTTTAGCATTCTGACCATTATCAGTATCACGCGCTGCCTTTCCGATGAATGCGACACTTGGAGACTCATGCCAGCCTGGGCCCCTTTGCGGATCCTTGATGAAGTTGGCCCAGGCAGTCTGCATGCGCCGACTGAGGTCGGCCTGGAGAGTCGTGGCGCCCTCCCTGGGATATGTGCCAAAAATGAGGCGAATCTCAGACGAGTGCCACGCCCCGCTGTGGTCGAAGATTTCGGTGTTGGGGAAGCTCGCTTCAAAATAATAGCGCCATGTCTGGATGCCGACTTTTTGGTTGTCTCGTGCCAATGCCCGTGCTGGACACTGCATGGTGACTTCGGTGTCGATGAGGCCGAGCTGATGAAATCCATCCTTGGTCTGACGTGTTCCCTTGGGGTACAAACCCAGTGCCAGATTGATGGTCAAAGCATTGGCATTAGGCAAAAATTCTCGAAGAAATTTCCGGCTGTCGTTCTTCCCGTAGACAAATGTAAGGCCCTCCTCTGCATTCGTTCCAATCATGACGGGCACACGAGCAATGGAAGAACCAGTTGAACGGGACCTTAGTCGATCGACGCGAGGCTTGTCTGCGAAAGTGACACCGCCGTCATGGACTGGAAAAAAGGGCAGGCTTTGATGCTCTACCAGATCCCTCAGCTGGTCCACAGGCAATGCCCTGAGGCATTTCAACGCCGAGCTCTCCGCACATTTGGCCAATTTGGTCAATTTTTGCCACGATACAGCCGAGGAGTTGTTCTCTACTGAGATAGACGCCTGTCCTGACTGCATGATGGCTGCACGGAAAGGAACGGGCTGAGGAGGCGCCGTCACCAGAGCATCTACACCTCCCGCTCCTGCGCTCTCTCCCACAATGGTTACCTTGCCGGGATCACCGCCCAAGGCTGCAATGTTGCGCTGCACCCAGTCCAATGCCAAGCGCTGATCGAGCCAGCTAGAGAAATTCCATTATTAGCCGAAAGCCAACAAAAAAGAGGGGGAGAAAAGAAAAGAAGGGAAAAGAGGAGGGGACCGGGGCGTATCAAAATGGGACAAAGGTTACCCACCCAAGATTCTGCTCTGACCGACTCAATTCTGGAGATCCAGGAAAGCCAAAGACGTTTGTCCTATAATTTGACGTTACAACAATGACATCCTGATTTGCGGCAAAGCTGGTCCCGTCGTACGCCGGCAGAGAGCCGGTACCGAAACTGAAAGCTCCTCCGAACAACCAAAACATGACCGGTTTTGGACTCGAACCCTTTGATGCGGGCACGAATACGTTCAGATTTAGACAATCCTCACTTTCGCCGGCTAGGGAGGGCGGACTGTTAAACCACTGCATTGTCAAGTTGCGCTTTGACTCCGGATAGTCAAACTTTTGTATACATGCCGGCTTGTAATTTGATGCATCATAAGGCGATGTCCACGGGTCAGGCCGCCTCGGGGGTTTGAATCGCTCTGGAGGTGCTCCGAATGGAACGCCCAGGTATTTGATGACGGTGGCCTGCGAATCTGGCTCAACGACGGAAGCGCCGACAATGATTCCCGAGTCAATCTTGGCCGTTGTCGAGAACTCTCTGTTGTGTAGAGTTGAGGGAACGGCCGTTCCAACTGCAGCATGCAGTACAAGTGACAGGATCGTGCTAGATACCATCATGTTGACTGAAGATAAGGCGACTTGCTTTGGAGGTGATATAGAAAGCTTATTCAACCACCTTTCTCGGTGGGTTGTTGCGTAGTTATCTGATTTTCTTCCGATTCAGATCGACCTTTTTCTACTCATGATCTTATAGGACTTTCCTTCCTTTCTCTTTTTTTTTGGAGGGGGGTTTTGTCAAGGACTGTTCCTTCTTAAGGGAAATCTCGTCCGGGAAGAATCCCGACTCCGCGGCCGAGATGCGGCTGAGCAGTGACCAGTGATCCGTGATCGTCGATTCGTCCGCGATGTCACTTTTGTTTCCCTGAAAGCATGTCTTCATATGTACTTATCTTCACACATCGGCATTTGGCAATCGTACCAATTGACCGGGGCAAGACCCTGCAGAGTGGAAACAAAGTGTCTCAGCATCTAGGCATTCAAGTCCCGACCAGATGTCTCAGACGTCAGATCATTTCATTGAGCCGGACTCGCAGCGTTGCCGAACTACCAACATCGCGGCGCTCACTTGCTTCTCGTTGTATTGGCTCCTTGTAGCATGGCGTTCGCAAGAAGTCTGGCTGCACGGAAAGCGCGAGGCGGTGTGAGGTTCTTTTGCACATCTGATATCATAGCTGATCCAGCCTCAGCCGAAAGATCCCCTATGGTGACCCGGCGTGACCCTTGTTGATGCATGCAGGGCATCATACATACATACAATACGCACATATCCGAGGTCATGTCAGGTTTGGCCAACCGTGGCAGAGCAGAGTCTGAGCAATAGTTCGTCTCAGTCCAAACGCGGCGAGATACGTCATCGGAGTAAACCTGACTGAGTTGTTCTATTTATTCGCCCATGTTGTTGCATTGCGCCCATCATTGCGAATTGACAGTTTATGACTCCCGTCGCGACTCACATGACGTAAAAGTACTAGGAAAAGTCCGAAGTACAGTTCCGGACTCCCGGTGCCGTAAGCTTGTACAAAAGTTGCCTCATGGCTTTCGCAGGGCCTCGGCACCTAAGTGTGACTAGGTATGTATACCTACCTACCTATCACACCATAGCGGATTATCTCGATTCTGACCTGGTTGTGAGTTGCTCAGATAACCATAAGAGTCTTTCCCCAAGCGGTGACTTCTAAACATCACCGTTTGTGGCGCAGAGAAAACATGGTCTACAGCCAGGTGGACTGCCACGCAGAAGCCTCGTTAGCGAATTGGATCACATCTGCGTCGAGGCGGAGATATTCAGTGCGAAGACTTGTCCGACCGCTTGCGTAGGAATACCCATTGACGGCGATGACAAGGCTTGACATGATGGAGACCGGGACTCCCGTGACCGTCCCGTATTATGATCGAGTGCGAGCTCGACTAACGTTTTCGGCTTCGATGGTCCCCTCTCTCAAGGCATTCTATTGTAAAATCGGCTCATGGCTGATCATCGGATCGTGAAAGCCGGGCCATATTGGTCATTGGCCCGTGAACTTTTGGCGCACTTCGGAAGTGAGGGGTCCGAGCTCCATCAACAAAGAATCGAAAGATCACAGCTCAGTTAAAGTCTATAGAAGAAAGAAGCAAGGGTCCGAGCGAAAGCACCTTCGAATCTCGGATACATAAGACGTCTCCTCTGTCTGGGGATTTTGTGTATGTAGGTGTTGATCGCAGGCCCCCTTCGGAGTCCCTTGAAACTCAAAGACACCATCTTTCAGAAACCCTAGGAGCGCCAAAGATCTTTATTTTTGTGTCCTATAGAAGCCATTTCACTTCTGATCAGGTCTTCGTCACAAGATCAACATCTTTGGCGTGATACACATGTTGTATAACTTTTACTTAAACTTGATGGCGGAATTGAAACGGCCTTAGGAATAGGTGTGAACCCTGAGAAATGTACAAAGAAAAAAGAATCCCCACAAGCTCATTGATCGTAAGTTTGTCGTCTTTGCGAACGCAAAGATGACGCTCCTTGCGTTGGCGGAACCCCGCACCGGGTATCCCTTTGGCGGCCAACTCCATGTCAACGGACAGGGGGCTGCAGCCAATTACGTTGTAGTTTGATGAGGAGTATGTACATAAATCTGTCGACTGATTGGCCTGCGATAGAAGTACATCCCTAGGATCGCGACAACAATCTGACTGGGATCGCGATTGCGCACTAGGTAGATCCGGTAATTCTCTGAGGGCTTTGAAGACTTCTTCAGTGGCTTGCACTGATGATTCTAACATGATGTACATCAGTCGTGAGGATGATGTGGGACACGTGACTCGAGTTGAATCTCCTCGGGTCGCGACTCGCCCGTGGATCTGCGATCTTGGCTGATCTCGGATGAGACATGCCTCTCTACAATCAGGGCGTTTTCCATCAGCCGGGACAATGGCAGTCAGCTAATAAGGCTGCGCGGACATGATGAGATGCGAAAAGCATGGGGTAACGGAGTAGGTAGCAGGCTGTGGTCTGGTTCTCCAAATTTCGCTAGATGGTATTGATCTCACACCTATCTTTTCCAACTTGTATCGTTACATACTTGCTTATTGCGTCGCGGGTCTAGAAGTGCAATTATAAGTGCATCATCGAGCGCAGGGCTGCACCTAATGCCGGGCCGCGTCTTTGTACCAGGAGACGCTATATTTAGGATCCTTGTCCTCCAGTACTACCTACTCCAGGACCAAGACAATTGTGTCATTATGTACTCCGTAGGTATGTATATGTATGTATGTACTCCGTAGAGATGAATGTATCGTCCTTCTGTCGCACACAGGATCTGCGGAAATGTCTTACCGATCGCTAGAAGCCATACCCGAAGAACTCCTGTCCAGGGATGAGAGAAGCGATTCTGGTCGGATGCAGGGCCACTATGCCGGGTTTGCCCACATCGCAACACGAGGCCGAAGCTACCTACCGGTAGTTCGGGGACTCGGAGCTGAGACTACCAAGGGAACTTCTGTCAGCCTCCCTCTCGCAGGCGTCACAGCTTCGAGATGATGACACGCCAGGCAGAACAGTCCCCGAGATTCTCCGAATATACCGCTGTATGGTAGAGAGGACCATGACGCCGATATATATCCACTGCAACAAGGTCCGCGTCAAGTGATTTGTCCCGACGTCCCGTCTCCTCATCCCAGTATCGGCCGAGAGCCGGGTTTGTGAATACGAGCCCTAGGCGAATTATCTTGGCGAAGAGAAGACTGGCAGCGTCGCAGTGGTATTGCCTACCAGGCAACATACAATACACAATCGTTGTTGTACTTGATCGTAACTATGAAGCAGCTTGCAGATCCCCCTAATTGACTACCTCCTTGCTGGCCTTACGACCTGCAAGCCACTGGATCTAATTGTCCAAAACACCAAATCCGGCGTTGGATGTAACCCTCTGTCCCGGAATGTACATGATTGACGAGCCCAATGACTGCTGTCACCTGTGAAGCCGACAGAAGTTCAGAATACAATGCAGCAGATTGTCGGGAGAGGTGTCCCCTAGGGTTGTCATCAACCATGAGGAAAGAAGAATTCTCCATTACATAGTCGAAGCCCTTGATCCTCGTCAAGGCCAACTGAACTAATTACAGTGCCCTTTTGTATGTATGTACATAACTATTGTATCGTGGATGCATTGCAAGTCCCCATACGCCATAATCGCCACGCGCCCATAACCATGCAACCCCCCTGCAACAAGGCCCTAAGCTCCAGAAAGAATGAAAAACAATTTGTCAACACCGAAAAAGGATCAAATGTCTACCACGCAGCCTTGGCCATGTTCCCCTCCGGCCAACGCCGAACCCAAGCCCTCCTCAACTCATCAATCAGGATGATAAACAACCCAAACGTAAACGGCAAGAACCAGTACTCAACAGGTACAGCCGCGGTACCAAGCGCAGTCTGTATAGCAGGAATGTACAGCCAAATGATGGCCATGCACAACGCAAACAAGATGGCAGGGAAGAGGTACCAGTTAGCTGTGGCCTTGTTGAACAGCGGCGGGTGCTGCAGGATGCTCAGGCGGCGAGTTCGCGTGGCCATGAGGTTGAACCACTGCATGACGACCAGATTCACAAAATAGATGGAGGATGCCTCGTTAAGCTTCTGTGTGTAGTAGTCCGGGTCGATGCTCGCGGGGATGTTGCCGAAGCTAAACCACAGGTCTGAGAAGGGGATGCCGTTGCGCTCGAGGTACCAGAAGGACATGGCGAAGGAGGCAAGCGTCTCGGTGACGCCAATGATGGCATAGGCGTGGAACATGAGCTGCCAGTTGACGAGGCGGTCTTTTTTGATGTTGCGGGGTCGGCGGAGGAGAACGTCTGCCTCGGGCTGTTCGTAGGAGAGGACGGTGGCGGCGGCGCAGTCGGTGAAGCAACTGGAGGTGAGGGGCATTAGCTACATATGTCTTCTTTGGGAAAGATTCGATCTTTCTCCGTGGGAGTGGCATCTTTTCCCTTTGATTGATGACAGCTTTCGGATGTGGAAAAAGAGAACACGTGCCCATGAGAGGGGTGAAGTCTGAAGATGGGCAAAGAAAGAGAACATACCAGATGATGATCATGAGGAAAGACGACAGAATCTGTGGCAAACCGAAAATGACCGACGTCATGACAGGCCAAAACTCAGAGAAACTCCCAGCGGGAAGCAAGTAGGCAATGACCTTTTTCAAGTTATCAAACACCACACGTCCATACTGAACAGCCACCACGACCGAGGAAAACGAATCAAGCAGCACCATGTCCGCCGCCTCCATGGCAATGTCGGAGCCACTGCCCATGGAAATGCCCACATCCGCAGCCTTGAGCGAAGGCGCATCGTTGACGCCATCGCCCGTCATGGCCACGACGCTGTTCTTCTGGTATTCGCGCACAATGCGGAGTTTCTGTTCGGGCGTCGTTCTAGCAAACACAACTTCTTCGTACTCGGTCAGAGTCGTCCACTGGTGGTCGGTCAGGGTGGTCAGCTCTGGGCCGCTGATGACGAGGGCACCTCTTCTGGAGGAAGGAGTTGAAGACGAAGATGAGATTTGCTTTTCTGCTTCGTGGTCTTCAGAGAGAGTTCCGGTTTCTGGGGCGGTTCGTTCGAGCTGGGCTACACTATCGACGTGTAAGGAAGTGACGATACCGGCATCGCGGGCGATGGAGAGGGCGGTCAGGGCGAAGTCGCCAGTAACCTAGATTATGAGCGCAGAATGTCAGCAATGAAGCCATGAGTTTCGAAATGAGAGATTGCGTGTTTTGCGTTCTGTTCTCTGTTTCCCCTCTTCTTGTTGCTTTTCTTTTTCACTTGCTTTTTCTCAAGTGCGTCTTCTGTCAAGGTGAAGGGCAACTTACCATGGAAAATCGAATGCCGGCACCCCTCAACGTAGACACAACTTCCGGGATCTCAGGCCGTAGGGGATCAATAATGGCCACGAAGCCGACCAAAGTGATTCCCGTCTTTGCCTCGTCCATGGCCAATTTTTCATAGTCTGGGTTCTCGCCTGGAATCTGCGCAGCCTTGAGCATCTTTCTCGCGAGGAGCAGACAGCGCTTGCCCTGCGAAGAATACATGTTCTTGATGTGTTCAAACGTAGCCTTGGCCTCTTGGGTAAGTTCGGCGACCTCGCCTGAGGGGGTAAGGAAGTGCGAGCAGCGTTCAATGAGGACATCCGGAGCGCCCTTGATGGTCAGGAGTCTGTTGATGCCGCAAGTTGTCAGTCAGCCTAGAACTCTGGCAAAAAAATAAGAATAGATTGCCTTTTCATGACGTAGCAACAGCGTTGAGTGTTTCTGACCCGTAGTACTTACATATCATTGTCCTTGAAATCAGTTGCGTCCCCAGGTGTAAGAGTTCGGTCCAGCGCCTCGTGTCGTGAAATGGCAAAGCATCGAATCATGAACTTGTTCTTGCTGTTAAAGGCCAACTCAAAGACCTTCTTCCAGCATGAACGGAAGTAGTTGACGTTTCCGGGGGCGAGAATTTCAGAGAATCTCAGCACAGCAGTGTCGGTGGCGTCTCCAAAGATGTTGCGCTTCTCAATGGGCACGTCTGCCTGGGCGGCGTCCATCTCGGCTCCGTTGCAGAGGGCTGAAAGGGCTGCGAGCTGGCCGAATACGCGGACCGAGTCGGCATCCTTCGAGGTGTTGTCGTCGCTGGCCATACTTTTACGCAATTCCTCGACGGAAAGGTTGTTGGATCCAATGGAACAATCCGAGACTGCCATTTTCCCCTATAAACCCAAGAAAACTGTTATTTCCAAAATTCACCTTGTGTTGCTGAACCATATCTTTGGGCTCTTTTCTTCAGGGATGCTAAGGGAAACAAGGGAAGCAAGGGAAGCGTGAGTCTTCTTTCTCGGTCATTTTTCGTCATACCTGAGTGAGCGTGCCGGTCTTGTCAGAGCAAATCATGGACACAGCACCAAGCGTTTCAACAGTCTTGAGTGACTTGCACAGAATCTTGTTCTTCCTCATCAAGTTGGCCGTGATTGTCAAGCCAGCCGTGATGGCAATGGGAAGACCCTCAGGAATGAAAGCGACAGCGATGCTGACACAGTCAACGATGAGAGTCGGCACATTGATCCAACCAGGATGATCTTTTCGAAGCCAGGCAGCCCTAGAGAGCAAAACAGTTTCCCAGGTCAGTGAGTGGTTCTCTTTTGCACCTTGGCTTGCGATAGGTGTCACAAGGATGGGCTAGCTTTACCAAACGACAATAACGATAATGATCATGGTAAGCATGATTGCGCAGATGAAGAGCACAAAGTGAAGCACTTCCTTCTCCAGCGTTGTCATCTGCGTCTTGGGCTCGTTCGTCAAGGTCGCGATGCGGCCAAAGACAGTCCGGTCTCCCGTCGCCACGACAATACCAGTCGCGGACCCAATGATGCAGTGCGTTCCCTGAAGACCAATGTTGTGCGTCTCGAGATAGTTGTTATCCGTGCAGTCAACCGTGCCGGCAATGGGCCGCGATTCGCCAGTCAGGACGGATCGATCAAACTTGATGTCGGGCGATACCTCGATGAAACGGAGATCTGCCGGGAGTTTATTACCGGCCTTGACGAGGACGACGTCTCCCGGGACGAGTTCCTCAGCAGCAAGGTCGGCGACCTGGCTATCTCGAATGACTTGGCAGTGCTCAGGCAACATGTCCTTGATGGAGGACATAACGCGGGATGTGGACCAGTCTTGGAACATGGTGAAAGCCGCCTGGATGAAGAACACGACCAGCAGGACAATAGCAAGAGCCTAGGACGTGAGGATTTGTTAGCACGAACAGTACCTTACTTTTGCACTTTCTCCCTTGCTCACTTCTCATCCTTGCCGGAGTTGTGAGAACAAGAGGCCAGAAATTCCTGCTTACCAGATTGGCAACCGCGGGGTTGGGCTCTCCAAGAGGTTTCCATGATATAAACACCAGGATACTACTTATCAACAGGATTCCGCCGAATCCCTTGAAGAAGTATCCAAAGATGGTCAGGGCCCGGTTCGTCTTGGGCGGCGATGGCGCATTCCTGCCATACTCCTGCAGGCGTCTCTTTGCTTGAGGTTCTGACAGACCGATAGTGGACGAAGTGACCAGGCGCGAAGTGACTTCATGTGAAGCAATCGTGTGCCATTCGAGATCGCTCAGGTCTGTTGTCGCGGAGGCATAAAAGTTCAGCAGCGAACCCCAAGGTGAGATTGTCTTTGGTTTGAGAATCGCAAGTGGTGAGGGTTTCTCGTCCTACCTTTGGCAGCAACTTCACTGGCTCTGGCTAATTCTGCACGCTCCTTGCCCTTTGATTCCTCAATTTGAAACGAACTAGGAAGGAAAACATATTAGTCTTCCTCAATTCATTTTCGATCTCTCTGTCTATCTGTCTATTTGCGCGTATTTATGCATTTATGAGGACTTACATGGTGCGGTATTGGATCGGTAGCGTTACACCAGGATCAATCGACGTTCGGCCGTGAATGCTTCTAATGGCGAGCGAATCGTTGGAATTGGAGCGGTGAAGGCCAGTTCTCGAGCGACTTCTACGGCGTGCTTGGCCTTCTTCTTCGTCGTCCCTCCATCGAATACGCTCGGCGACGTGCGCGTCTGCCGCCTTTTCCGATGACATGTTTTTTTTTTGAAAGCCGAGGCAGCTCAGAAGGGGGATTGGAAGACACTGCTTCCCTCTGAATTTCTTCGAGTTCGCTGTTTTACTTGCCTTTGTTTTCCAGAGCGAGAGCTACTTAATCTCACAAAGCACCGGGGGTTCCGGGCCTTTTTGAGCAGAGTTACCAGAAGGCGAAAAACAAGAGATAACTGGAGCTTCGCGTAAATTAAAGGCTAAAAGAAGGGAAAAGTTTGACAAGAGCTTGGGACACAGAGCATTTACATCGTCGACAGAGGCGAGCAAGCGAAGACGGTAGCTACATACCTACATAACCTACTATGCCCTAGAACAAGCTATGCCGATTGGACCTCGTCGAAGTCTGCTGATTTTCATATTCTCCAACGATAGATAAACACACACAAAAAGGTGCATTGATGCAGCCGTTCGGAGTCCAGAGCCGATTTTGTGGTCTGCGACCTGGCCCAGCGTCGATCCGGAACCTTTATTTCGGCCACTGCTCATGACTCGTAGAGAGCGGCGAGCGCGCCGTCTTATTATTATTGCCCCCGTCATGTCCTTTGTTCTAGACAAGCTGGAACGCTCGAGAAGACACAAGTGAAAAGGCTGCTCCCTAGTCCCTACCGCCGTCGGTTGCCATGTCTAAAATCCTGTGGTGCGTCGCTGCCGGGGTTCGACGAAACAGGTAAAGGGCTGACCGTGAGCTGTGTCGGAGACTCGGAGTAGGGCTCACCAAGTGGTTCTGCCGAAATCGTGAAATCGCTGGACTGATGATGAGGCACTGCCAGTGGCCACTCGGTTCCGTGCGAAGTGGCTATGGCCCATGGGAGTGGCTGTGGCGGTGCCGATTGGCTGGAGAAGAGCCCCAATGAACAGAGCGCCTCCCCATCACGATATCGATGCAGTGCACAAATATACGCACCCGGGTCCCGCTGGCCTAGGTAGTCCTGGTATCGCAGAAGCACCGAGAATGTGACGGCGACAATATTCATATATGTAGGTATGTATGAAGCCACGCGAAGAACTCTTGCCGAGTATCTGTGTATGTACCCCCCGACCAAGGTTGACTGAGCGACGGAACACCTAGTCGGTGTTAAATCGACGACCTTGGCCAAATTTATTGGTGTGGCGGAGGAAGCCGAGCCGGTGCGTTTCACGCTGTGGCTGCAGGTACGTACCTACCTCTATCTCCTACATACATACCTACTTCGTAGGGGTAGGTACATACCTATAGTACAGTAAGGAGGTATGCCGTCATCAACACCATCAAGTTCCAAGGCTGTGACTGGCTGACGGATCGCTGGTCTAGTCGAAAATTGATCCCTTTGTGCCTCGTTTACCGCCATAGCGTTCTTTTGTAAACGCTTCCCAGTCGGTCCAACACTCAAATGATCGGCCGGCGCATGATAGAAATCGGCGCATCCCATGGCTCATTGGCTACGAAGGTACCTACTTTCTTCTCAAATCCAATCTCATGCTGGCCTGCGGCACATGCGGTCCGGGGCTTCCTCCGGACTTCTGCCCATCGTGCAACTGACGTGGCGTGCGCTTTTTTAATAAAGCTCTGTTTATCGCACACCATCACCATCACTCGGTCGCCTCGGCACCCCCTCGTTACCGTATACACTGGGAAAATAGACCCGGCAGCGCGCTTTGACCAAGGTCCATAAACCTGCATAATCTCCACACAACCCGTGCCAAACTTCCTTAAGTGAGACCTCTATAGCTGGGATGCCATCCAAAAATACCTTCACTGAGCAGAGATTGCTGGCCACGATAGGGATGTTTATGCAGGTTTGTGGACCTGGTCAAAGCGCGCTGCCGGGTCTATTTTCCCAGTGTATACGGTATGTCTCGGTGCCGAAACTATGGCGGAGTCGCAGCAGGCACTCCCACGGCTACCGTCGTCATCGCCCAGGCCCTTTTTGTCGATTTTATTGAATTTTCACATCTTTCTTCGGATCGCTTCCGAACGAGGCCTCCCACCAACTTCTCGTGGACATGTGAAGATGCCATTCGGTTTGGACATCTACTATGTACTCCGTATGCATGAGCCTGAACCACGTGCCGCCTCTCATGCGTGAGAAACTGTGCGTGGCACCCGTACGCCGGTACGATGTGTACCTATGCTTCGTTTGGACTCACGGAGTACCTCTCATCAGCAGCCTACCTAACTATGCAAGTCCTATGCATGTGCAGAGGGGTACCTATAGATGGTACGAATATAGATCTGCTGCATCTAAAAACCTGTACGGAGTAGCGTTTCTTCCAGGCGATGCCACGCAATGCGGAGGTCAAGGTCGCAGCAGCTCGGGATCGTCTCAATACAGTCCAATCACATCTGTCTAGATTTAGCTGAGGGATTAATTTTGCGCATATCATAGCGTCTTCGCGTCGCGCGAGAAAAAGCCTGTCTCGCGTGTCTCGCCTGTCTCTGATCATTGATGTCTCGCATTGGCTTTGATTGCGGATAGGTATATCATATATGTATCTGGCATTACCATTGACCAAACGCTAACTTTGCCGCGCCGACCGAAGCCGAATGCACTGAAGTTTGAACCACGGAGGACGAACCACAGCCTGGGCACTCTCGTGCGGCGTGCCATTCCTCCACAGCTTGAAACCCCGCTCGATCGGGTTGGCGAATGCCGAGTGCCTCATCTTGTTCTGCCGTTTTGTGCTCCTTGCCCTTCGTCGTGCCTGTATTGAGATTTTACACTCTAATATTGTCAGTCTCTTTCTTCCCTTTCTCTTTCGATCTGACATTACGTAGCAGCAGCCTGAGAACAGAACAGAGGGCGCTGGACAAGCCGGGTGTGGTCAGTGATAACAGAACAAGGAGTCCACGAGGTGGGCAATCCGCTGGTGGTTGTCGACTTGTCATATCGAGACCCGGAGCCGTGGAGAGTCGTTTATTACTCCGTACATACTCCGTACAACTACATACATACCTTTAGGTAGGTAGGTACTCCGTACTTATAGTACCTTGGGTGTTATTATACCTAATAATAAAGCCTTATCTCGGCGTGGGCGGTCTGGACAACGGGGGTCGCACACTCCCTCTACGTCGTTTCGTCCGTGAGACTGCAGGGCGTCGGACTGTTTGAGGGGTCTCCTTTCTCACGGCTGAAGAGGTACCCCGAGGTTGGCGACTTGTTCAATATATGCTGCTGCGTTTCTCGTGGTCAATGCTCTTTAATAGCCCTTTTGGTCCTCGTTGCGGCTTGCTGGCACATTGAAATGCCTACTCCGTATTCGTAGGGGTGGTCGCGTCATGCCGTCAAATCGCGTCCTCTTTGTTGGCCTGGCAATAGACAGAGCAAAGGATAATGCTGGTGGTCATTTCAGGGCTATTCGTGGATGTACTCCGTAACCTTTTGAAAAGGACACCCACAAAGGTTTGAAAAGGACACCCACTACTCCGTAAATCTAATACATTCTGGCTTGTCGTCCGTCGTGTATCCCACCAGAGTGGACGAGCAGCAAAGAGCCCGCAGATAAACAGCATCAGCAGACTGCCAGCAGATGCTCACACGCATCTGCTGGTTTTATAACAGGTCAAGCTGTCGTCGCCTTGTACAGGCTACAGCATCGCGTTCCCCCTACCATACCTACATACCTAGCTTTCCCGGCTTTCAGCATTCTCAGTGGTCAGGGCCTTTGGAAGCCGTATGCTCCTGTCGCCAATATTGAGAAACTCGACCGTGTAGGTATAGTACCTTACGTACCTACATAGAGGATCCATTGCTGCAGAGGAGACAAGGGGGCGGAGGTAGACTTGTTGACGGCAGCTGCCAGCAACCCTCCAGTTTGCCGTTCGCCGGTCTGGTTTGGTCTGTTCCATCTTGCTCCATCTGCTCCCCTGGCCCAGGATTCAAGGAGCCCCCAAATGCCCCGAAAATCATGCACACACCACTGTGCGGTGGACTTGCTGATCGCTCCTTTGGACTCCTTTGGCTTCGCCGGGCCTCGGGAGCACAATCACAACCAGCGTGGGGTCGTGCGGTGTGGCTCTGCTCCAGCCTCCAGGCCATCACAAATGATGCCTGGCCTTGCACATGTAGCGAATTGTTCTTGGTGTCCAGGTTTCCTGAACGACTCGCGTTGCATCGTGAGCAGTGAGCAGTGAGCACTGGCCCTCCAGGTTCCAGCGGCGCGCGAAACGAGAAGATGCGGACTGATTGCCTCGTCATGCTTTGCCGTTTGCCGCTTTGCCCTTCGTCGGCCCATCTCCAGTTGGCAGTGTCCACAGTCCACAGTCCACAGTCCACAGTCCACAGTTCCTTGCCCCGCCTCCGATGGTTGCTGTCTGGTGCGCTTCTCGTGTTGCTTCCTCAGGTCGCTTGCCCTCTCTTGCCCTTCACGTAACTGTGCATGTACCTATTCACCCGTGAAAGGCTAAAGCGCCTCCACTTCTCCTGGCTCCTGCCGCCTTTCGTCTTGCACCCTTCGCTGGTTCCTTCCCTGCCTGCTTCTCATGTCTTAATCCGCCCCTATATTCATTCCGCAGAGTATTTGAAGGCGCAAGCAGCCGCCTCTCTTCTGATCACCTTCCACCTCCAGGATTTGGCTATCTCGACATCCACCACCGGCCATCATGGCGTCTTTGGAAGATCTCTAACACACGCTTCAGCCCAGGCTTCTTCCTTGTTGGACATTCTCTACAAGCCCGTTGCCGGTTACCCGTCTACCTGTTGTTGCATTGCCGTTGCCGTTGCCGTTGTCGTCGTTGACGGCGCTGTCCATCCCCATAGCACTTTCATCGCAACCGTCCCTTTGATCGCATCATCCTCTACACCCCATTTGCCAAAGTTGCACAATTTTGGGTGACCATCTTTGTGACCACCACAGATGGCTAGGTACACGGAGAGAGACTTGCAGCAAGCCGTTCGTGAGGTTCAACAGGGGACTTCTCAGCGGTCTGCTGCTAAACGATGGCACATCCCACGAGCCACGCTTCAAGATCGCCTGAATGGCGGCATCTCACATGCCGAAGCTCATGAATGTCGTCAACGCTTTTCTCGCCAACAAGAAAGGTTGCTGTCGCATTGGATCTCTCATCTGGTTGCGCTCGGAGTGCCTCCCACTCAGGGGCACTTTGAAGAATTTGCCAGCCACATCCTGGTTGCTCACGGGGATCAGCAGCCTCTTGGCAAACACTGGGTGCAAGGTTTCTTGAGACGAAATACCGAAGTCAAGCTTGTCAAAGGTAAGACATTCACACTTCGGTATTCTTCATTTCGCAAAGCCCACGAGTTGGTTCGAGGCGTGTCTAACACGATGCCTCACAGGGTATCTGTTTTCCTCTCGTCCTTCTCTTGAACCTGACGATGCTTCTACTTGCACTGTCCCAACCCACCAATCCAGGAGACTGCGACTTCAGGAACCTTCAACGCACAAGATGTTTGAAGGGCAACTCACAGAGAATGACCATCATGAAGAAGCCTTCATGAATTGGGACACTTATAATTACATGGACCCTGACCCCGACCTGCTGTTCGATACCGACAGTTTGGAAATGCCGGAGTGGATGGAGCCTTCAGCACCTTACCTGGAAGATTATACTTTTCGTCTTTCAGACGGAGAGATGTCATAGATACACATAGAATCGCCGGCGTATCAGATCTGTGACGCTTCTCTCTGTCGTTTTCCTTTCTTGTTCCTCCCATCACATGGAACGACATGGCCTTTGGGCGATGTTTGTGTTGACGGCTCTCCACCTCTCATGGCTGACGATGCTGATGACAACGATACCCAGACAAGTCAAGTCTGCGGCACTACCTCTTGGACAGACTAGGAGGTGTTGAGAGGATTTCCTTGCTTCTTTTGGATTTTCTTTCCCCGTTCTCTTCTCGTCTAGGGCTACTCTTGCACCATGTGGAAGGGCGCGACGTCTCGTTTAGGATATGCTTCTTTCGCACGCAAAGCCTTGTCAGAAGTTGACTTTGCACAACTCGGCAGATTGAATATTTCGCGACGTCTTTGAGTGGAGATCGCTGCCTGGCCCCTCGCGAATAGTACGATTGGCTTTGAGCAGCAGACGGCGCACAGGTAGTTGGAAAATAAGAATACAGGCTGCTTTTGGGTGTGCGTTTTGTTGTGACTGGTGAATGTTTTGCGGCACGGTCTATGGCGTCAGGGCCAATTCTTTGGATGATGTCTGGCTGAGGCCCCAAAGCCACGCGGCGTGAACTCCGATGCAGGCCAAGTTACCCCAAGGGCCAAGAAGACGGATCGCATTGAACATCGGATTCAGGAATATGATAATGGCACCCCCTCAAGGCGGTGCTCGCAGGCCAATCGTCTTACACGAAGTCTCCCCCGGACGGTTAGTGTTCATTCACGGCAAACACGGTCGAGTACCGGCCATCCGGCCACTTGCTGGAGTATAAGACTTGACAACCTCCCTTTGCCTCCATGCAGCAGAACCCACATGTTCTACTAAACAGTCGTCTTTCACTCTCTGCCATCTTCAGTGCTTACGTGCAGCTTCAAAGTCGCGTCGGTGCCTTTCAGCGTTGAACCTAACACCGCCTTATCGCACTACAGCCTAGCATATCTACCTGCGTACCTGCCTTTCGAATAGCGGACGTCTTTCACTATGGCACGGTTCATGCGAATGATTGTGCGCTAACATGGAGATTCGTCGCGAACGTGGAGCCCGGCGGGATGAGACTGATTCTTTTTGGCGCGGTGGGTTATCGGTCTTGCGCGGGTGAGAGGCTGAGAGGCACTATGCTGTGAGATTGTATTTTCCAGTTTCATTGATCTCTTTATCAATTCATCTTGTCATTTTCCCTCTACTCCTGAGGTAGTATCGTTCCCCTCTGCCACCTTCCCCCTTCTTCTCATACATCTATGCTTGTAATCCTTTCTTGGCCGTTTCAAACTTCTATTCCCTTCACTTCTGTCATGTTTCTGCTTTATATAATACCTGCGTTCCAATGAGAGAGAGCCTTCAAACCCCCCGTCAGGAATGCATAGCTCGCTCGCGGGTTTATTCTCGAACATCAAGACAGCCAACGAACGATTTCGCGGAACGTGTTTCTAAGACACTTGGACAGTGGACAGGCATGAAACACCGATCATGCTGTAATGGAGTGCTTGGAGCAAGGAGCAAGACGACTTGTAGCGCCGTCGATCGTCTGATTCGATGCCAGTATACGACATGCTTACAGCGAGTTATCCTTTTTCTTTATCGCCGAGTCGATTCGAAGGGGTCGACGGGTATTCTCTTTAGAGGAGGCACACACTTGTTCGACGACCGACCTTGAGGCTTTACACTCTTTTTTTGGGGTACATGTAACGTCTGAGTGTACAATGCAGCGTCTCGGGGGTGAAACGAAGCGGGAGACCATTAAGGAATGCACAGAAACCGATGTTCTTCTCGAGACGATACGATTGCGTGGCTGCCGAGCAGTCAACAAATTGGGGCTCAAATGGTCCGCCTGAGCCCTGGGCGCTGTGATGGTGTGCTCATTGATACTTGCCATCGTGTCACTGACTACGCTAGGAGGCTGATATGATGACTCCATGGTCATATCTTTGTCAATCCAGAAGGGCACGAAGAGTCTCGCAAGAGAATGTTTGACGGATTGAAGAAATGTGGTATACTTTTTTCCTTGAAAGGCGAGGGGACCCCGTCATCGTCTCTTGGAACGGTCGTTTTTCGCATGATGAGAAGAGGAACCGCGCAGGTGACAGAAAAAGGAGCAACTTGCAAGGGCTCGTCCAGCTTCGCCTTACGAATGGAGCCTTGTCTCGACTCTCTGCCTGTTCAGCTTTGCTGGATGTGGACACGCGACCAAAATGCATCTACAAATCTTTAGCTCGCAGTCGTCTTGAATTCGCAACGCCTTGCAGCGGCGGCGCAACGGCGACTCGGGAGTGTCTCAATGAAAAGAGATCCAACGAATTACGAAAGCGGTAGAGCCCGCTGTGATGGGCTCCGAGTTCGAGAGAATGGCATCGATTAATTGCGACGAGCCTGAGTCCTGGCTTCATCTTAAAGGTGAACCAGACTGTGCCCAAGACTTGGAAGTTAATGTTCCGGACGAGAAGTCCGAGCGCGACTGGGAAAGCTGGTCGCGTGTCCACATCCAGCAAAGATTTGTAGATGCATTTTCCTGTTACTGATCAGTGATCACAGGGGTATTGTTATTCTGTGCGAGGCTGCGAGCAGCGGTAGACTTGGCGCATATGCGCAAGAACTTGCAAGGCGAGATGGTACGCCGACGGACAGCTGTGCTGAGTGGAATAATTCTGGTTCAGAAACTCAGTCACGTTGCTAAGGATTTTTAATAGTGTCTATCGTGGAGAGAGTCCATTATCATGGAAAACTCAACACGTTGAGCCGGCTGTATGGAATATCGAACTACGTCGATCAAAAGGATTGCGTCGAACCCGACCAGTCAGAAGACAGAGTATTTGAGTGTCTTTTGTATCAGGAGACCTCCTTGGCCTTGTTAGTTCAGCCCGCAAAGGCAAGGACTTGGGACCTCATCACGAAGCCGACCGCAAAACACAATCGCAAAGACTCCCCTCCCCACCCGATGGAATCGCAACGACGCTATAAAGGGCTTGCCAAAACTAGATCGACTACCATAGGGAAATGTAATTCCAAGTTGCTACGCGAAAAAGCTATCACGAACCAGGTCGCGCATCGAAGCGTGACAGGGCGGACCGATACCTCTTTTTCTGCGAAGAAGAAGACCCTGACTTTGGAGTCTCGACTCTCGACATGTTGAGGAAGACTCCCCAAACTCCTGAATATCGGATTTGGAAACCAAGAAGGAATGTTCCTGAAGACGAATCATGATGAGGCACAAAAATAACATCTAAAGTCAGTGTTAGTCTGGCTGTTCAAGACCATGAACATGACACATCAGGAATACGGCGTTTAAAATCTCAACGACACTTGGGCAGGCTGAGGCAGCGCCATTCCGTCCCCTTAACCTTGCAATGAGACCATCACAGAGTCGCAGCTCTCGACGCTCTCCATCTGCAAGCAAAACAACACTGTTCCAGCCCAGTCTGCTCTGACACCTCTCCTGACCTCTCGGCCCCTTCCGGGGCCCTTCGTAGGCAACACATACAGACATCTATCATGGCCTGTCCATGTCAGTCCGCCCCTGTCTCTTGAAATCTTGGAGTCGGTAAGGCGCAGACTGCAGTCTGAACAAGCGTCCAATGCCCATTTTCAGCATCATCATTCAGTTCATTACGGACCGCAAAAGCTAAGCGCGCGGAGGAACCCAACGAAGCTTAATTGCCATCTACAAGAAGCGCCTCTCAGGAGTCAGGAGGGAGGGACACAAGACAGCAGCGTCAATTGCAACAGTGAATGGCTGCTATCTCTCCAAGCAGCTTCTAGCACAGAGTCCAGGCAGACTAACACCGTCGCCCACAGAAATCAAGGCCTAGGGTCCAGGGATAGGGATAACATAAGCACAAAAGTGACTATACCGCAGGGATTCAATCGGCTCGCATGATTACCGGCCATCTGGGTGCATCATCACTCGTAGGCAGTGTCTTTGAAGTCATTGTGCCGGCGTCCCCGAGACACGATGTCGTATGACCTGATAGATACCCTGTACCTCTTTGAAACCGCGTCCAAATCACCATTGCAGAGCCGTATAAGTGACGTCGATTATGCCATTGAGCGCAGAGTATTTCTGATCATGGTTTGGCTTCATTGGAGGGGTCGCCGTTTCGTGTTTCGCGGTGCAATGTTCTTCTGGGCCCAAAGTCCTGCCTGGCAAAGTTCTGTTGCATCGCGATGCGCGCCAGTTGGTATCGTGTCGAGAAGGTAGGAGACCTCGTTTCCAGGTTTCCTTGCTTTTGGGCTTTGTATTTCTTACATGCATGATTGTTACTTTTTGTACAGCGTGAAGAGAAAAAGGGGGCCTTCAGGAGTCAGGACCTGGCATAGGTAGGTATTCACTGCCTGATATCACAGGGTATAGGCCGGGCATGTACTCCGTACTTATTACTGCACAACTGAGTTGGCCAGAAGGCGGTGCCATCCTTTTGCGCAAGAACCTGACAATGCTCAAGCATTGAAGATACTTGAATCGTAGCGAATGTGGTCAATGTCTTTTGTCTCGCCTTCTATTGCCAGTGGCCACAGAACAGTCAGCGTTATCGCTGCATCGCACATGTAGCTTACATTGTCGATGCCACTTCATTGGGTGAAACAGCGCCCCTGATCATTGATGACATGTGATAACCTTCCACAGTGTGACAGGCAACAGCTATTAAAAGTGAGAGCCACATTGACAGTTGACAGCCAAGATTTACAGCTGTCAGCCACTGTCCACAGAGAAATTAGAATCGAGATACGTCTCGGCGCGTTTCACATACCTAGCAAGCCTCGTCTTGACTTGCCTCCTCTTTAACAATGACAAGGCTTCCCTCGCCACAACAGGCAACTGAACTCGTCTGACAACGCACGTTTCCTTGCTCACGTCATACTGTACCTGCACGGTGCACCGAGGGAAAGGAACTGCGCAAGAACAGAACTGTTTTCCATTGAAAACAGGTCATCGTCATCACAAATCATATACATATAACTGACCGTACCACTACCAGCGTGTTTCAATTCTTCTTTTTTCATGTTTTCTGTTTGCCCGTCCTTCCTCACTCCTCTCCGCGTTGTTTGAACCACGAGGGAATGAGAAATACGCATCGTCGCATACCCTTGCTGAGATGCTTAATGCACTGCGAAATTACCATACCTGTTTGGGGGCGTGTTTCTTGGCGGTGTTTGTGGAGGGGGGCGTTTTTTTTGGTCGTCTTTCTTCCCTGGCAAAAACAATGAGAGGCAGGTGGTGCTCTCAAGGATGATAGGTAATAAGTTGGTACCTAATCATGGAAAGTGAGAGCAAAGTGAGAGCATAGAGGTACCTAGTGGCCTGCTGCAGGCTGTGGCAGCAATGCAGCATGCAGGGAACAAGTGAGGCTTCCTTGAACGCGTACGGCATGAGGGCAGAAAGTGGTTCGACTTGCAACGTGATGCTCAGCGTTGTACAGCGTGCTCAACAGCCAGCGCCAAGTATACCTAGGTAGGTACCTAAGTATGTTGATCTGAGTGACCGGCTTTGTCGCGGTAGATTGCGCTGCGTGGCTGCCTTTCCGCAGTGACTCTAATAATAGTGAGCCTCATCAGCGCGCACAAAACGAACGATGCAATGGCGATTCGATCCAGATTGGTTCAAACTAGACTCCATGAGGAGTCTGGAAGCGCAACGTCGCAGCCATGGTTACCTACCTAGTGCAGTGCACAGCACTGAGCTGAGACTCAGAGACCCTTATTTCGGGGTAGGTCTTTACATCCATTTCAGAATCTAGATGCGGACAATGCATCCATTGACTTGGTGTCCGACCGTTGCTTCAAGTTGTGAAACAGCTTCAAGATGCCACTGTCATTGTATTGTGCTCTATAGAGCCTACCTACTCTAGAGACTCGAGAGGCATCCCTCGTTTCATTCGGGCCAACTTAAAGCGGAGGAGATTACGTAAGCACCAAGAGAACCCTTGTAGGGCCCAGGGGCTTGTAAAAACGGCCTCCAGGATGATCAGGATCTGAGGATTGTGTGGCTCTAGCAACGGCTTCTGGTCCCGTCGATACGGCACTCGATGCATTGCGGGCGGGAGTAACGGCCGCAAAGACGCACCGCACCATTCGGCCGTGTTATGTACAATGTATCGGTAACAGTACTCCGTCTGTTTGACAAGTCGAGACAAGATGGGCTGGTGATAACGGCTCCCCGCCAACTCGTATGGGGGATTACCGAAGACTCCGATAATCCCATACATACTCCGTAGCCTCCAATAACTTATCCCCTTAGCGGTCTTAACCCTCACTTCAGGTCACTGACAGGGGGCTATAGCCAATCACGTCGCAGCATGATGAGGGGTACATAGGTCTTACTGAAAATTTAGCGCAAAGCTAGAAGTACCGGAAGTTTTCGAATGACAAAAAGCTACATCGGCGGGGAACAAGCTCTTTCCACTGTTCATGTCACTTGAAGTCACGACCGGGTGTGGAGCTCGTGACCTGAAGTGAGGGTTAAGACCGCTAAGGGGATAAGTCGCGTGGTAGGTATTTGAGGCGAGTCAACGGGGGCGAGTCAACAAAGTCACAAGCACAATTGAGATGAAAGCAGCATTGTATTCATGCACCCCGCATAATAACCTTAGCGAATTCACCAATCACGCACTGCGCTGGGGGGTTGAACTTTAATAACGTACAGAAGGCTCGAAATCCGGGGATGTTCCCTAGCAATTGATGGAGAAGCCCAGTCGTCGTTCGGGGGTGAGACAAGGGCCCAGGGCTGGAATGTCGCTGTCCCGCACTCTTTGGCGTCCCAGCCTCCAGGAGAACAACATCCTTGCCAGATGAATTCGCGAGTGCGATCGATAGCCCTGTCCGGGAACAACGATGTATTGCCAGCCACGAGAATTGTCTGAGGGCGGGACGAAATGCAGCGCTGGTTCATTCATCGCAGCGCTCCATGAGCCGAGCCGTGTTGTTAAACTTGCACAGACTTGCGCTCCCTCGCGCATTGTTACATTTGATTAGGTAGGTAGTTGATTGATTTCCGGCTACGGTGCCCGTCCCCCCTATCCGTTATTGCTCTAGGCAATACAGACTCTATACTCTGTAAAGAAACATACGTATGTAACTGCATAACTCATGGCCGCGCTGGTTCTGGCCTGCAACGAAATGAGCGCCGCGCCTGTTCTTTTTTTCTGCCGGTCGCGTGATGCATTCAGCCTGTGTGAACACTGAAAGGCGGTTAGATGCTAGCTTAGGTAGTGACAAACCTTGCCGGGTTCGGCTCGGGCACCGCGTCTTAGCCTCGGCCGCCTTTCGAATTTGGGGGGCGTTCGGAGCAAAGACGCCGTTCGACTACATAGGTACGCAGAAAAGTCCCTATGTATGCACATAGGTAGGTACTACTCTGTAAACCAATGCGATCGAGCTCAGCGCTGACCAGATCTCCATCCCATATCAGCAAACATGGCTTGCCTTCTCCCGTTGAAACCGTTGGAAGAAGCCTGCACATATCCGTGTATATGGGAATATATCGTGTCTTGTGCGCCGTCGGGAAGGTCCTGCCGCCAACCGCGCGTGCGGCGCCGGCCGAACACTCACGAGTGAGCACCCACGGAAACGGCGGCTAATAATGGACAATACCGTTGCACGGGCATCAAACTGGAAGAAACTAGCAAGTCTCACGGAACGAGGTCTCCATTTCTAGCCTCTAGGCGTCATCAAGGACCAATCCTTCGTTTGCCATGCAGTCAACGGGATTCTCATGATATTTCCTTCTCCTTGATCCTTCACGAATTACCTTCTGAGGCTTCTGCTAGCTTGCACATTTTCTGAAGTCGTGAAATTTGCTTGACAAGCCTGAAGTACGGCCCCTGTGTCAGGAACTCAGAACTCCTGCAGGAAGGTAGTAAGTACATACGTACTTTGCTCACTTAAAAGTTAAGCATGACGGGGATGAGCAGCGAGACTGTTGCGAGCTGAAGCATCGTTCCCGGCTGTAGACACGGGACTGGCGCAGCGCCCAATGTAAGCATCACCAACTTTGCCGAATTGCTTACACAGAATGTCCCAAAGAGGCCGTCTGTCAACGATGTTTCTCCATGTTCGTCTGAAGTTTCAAGTGATCGCGTAGAGGCAGCCAACCAGCTATGCGGCCCATCCTCACGAGTCACCACCAGATGGATCATGGTCCCCCGCACATCTTCCCGCGTCGGGTCGGCCATGACAAATCCTCCAGCTCCAGTGCTTCAAAGATTTTTATTGTAATTTCTGCCACTCTCGGTAAATCCCCTTGTACGCTTGCAGCTAAGGGCTTGAATTTTCAATTGACGTGTAGACATCCCTGCCACGCCACGAGAATATTGCAAAACCCCATGGGCAAGCGAGGTGGCTGCTTCTTGGCTCCAGGACCGCTAAACCAAAAGTTGATGTCTCCCGAAGACGCCGCCTTGTGTATGAATCGTATTCTTCCGTGGCTTTTTCTCTTGGCTGCCCGCTCAGTCTCAGTGGCCGTTACATACCTAGGTACATACAACATAGTTGCAGATTTGCGAGTTTGTCTCTACATAGGTAGGTAGATAGGTAGTACGGAATATGGGGAAGTGACTCTAGCGACTCTCTTCCCCATACTTCCCCCGCATGAATTCGGAGCGTGGCGCATCGTCCTCCACGTTCCCCATAGTCTGTGCCATTGTGCATGGCATTACATCGTGACTTGAACCCAGAATCACACATTCTTTATTACTGTTTACGAAACTCGCCCCGGATCCACCTGTAGTGAGCAAGACGACGACAATTCGTCAAAGAAAGCCAGTCAGTGGCGCAGCAGCCACAATGCCGATACTACCCTCCAGCCTCCGGGAATGCATCTTCCTTAACCACAGTCACGGGAACAGGTAACAGCTCAATAGCCCCTCTCGGCTCGGTCAAATATTGTATATACGACCGAACAATGTCCCATTCGTTCAGTATGCGTGATGACTGATCCCACTTACAATCATGGGTGCTGTTCACTGTTCAGTGTAAATCTGGAAGAACGTGATGTCACGGCATGGGGCGCCTTCGGCGATTACTCGTGAAGTCGTATAGGATAAAAAAAAGTACGACAACTGTTATCCCTTGAAACGCGACTTGACCGAGGCAGGCCCACAGACAGCAAGCGGTTGGCGACATATGAGCATCACTTGATACTAGGTATTCTGTGGCCGTTTTTGGATTCTTTGCAAGTCGATCGTGATGTCGGAAGTATGCGCATCTGCAGTGAACCGAGGCCTAGGTAGGTTACAGGTACATATGTACATAGCCTCTAGGTACATATCAGGCTATCGGGTCCTTACTCGCGGCAATACGCGGTTCGGCCCAAGCCTCTCCTCGCGTCTCGTGACCAATATGTATGCATAATGCGACATCTGTGCAAGCCGAGGGCGTATTTATTGCAGTTCTAGGTATGCAGGTAGGATTGAATGGAAAAACGGGGACTACGACGTTGCAGAGCGCTGGCGCTCCAAAGCGATGGGTTCATTGTTATGAGTTTACAGGTGCATGAGGTGGTTGTTGTCCCCATTCTGGCGGGGACCGTCGAAGCTTAAACCCACGGAGTACCTATGCAGCATCTTGGTAACTTCAGGTAGTGTTCCAGTGGCTGACGCTGTGCATACTCACTGCAAGGTCGAATGTACATACATACATTATGCCTACTGTAGCAATGGAAGTGGCATTGATGACTGCTGCAGTGCTGCTCAGCGACCTTTGTCCTGTCGAAATATCCCCGAGTGAGATCCCGTGGCCGTTGAATAATAAGCCACTTCTGCAGCCTGAAGATTCTACAGACTATGTATGTACCTGTAATCTACCCCTCAATGCCAAACCCCAGAAAGCTTGTTCTCCCACTATTAACTAACAAACCCATCTATGATCTGCCCATGGGGGACGAGACTGAGAGTCGCATCATCGGACTCACAGACTCCCGGGGCCCAACGCGGGGAAAGACGCCCACACAAGCTCTCGTTCACTGATCAAACTACATCTGTACATACTTCACGCAACCCATTTCAAAGAACGATTTGAAGCCAAAGCAGCCGGCCCTTCTCGCGGCGCTTCTCTGCCAATGGAGATGGACTAAAAGGCGTCCGTCTACGCCATCCGGCGTTACCTCGCAGGGCCAGGCCCAGTCCACGCCCCCGCAATCTCCACGCGGGTTCCCCGGAAAACGCGTCTGGAAGTGTCTCTCGAGTCTCGTCTCGACTTTGAGAGGATCTCTTGGGGGCTTGGGCAGCCGGGCTTGAATCCTAGTTCTTCTCACACCTAATTTTTTCTTTCCCTTTCGGTTGGTCTATGGGCCATGGCTGGCGGGTGACCCCATCCGACGCTAATCTGGAAGAATGCTCCGCTGTCCGAGCCCCGGCCTGTTTGTGTGTGGGTTCAAGGTTGACAAACCCCCCCCCCGGTTGAAGCCCATTACCCCTGCATTGTTGGCTCATCTCATTTTCTTGAAAGTCTCGCCCCCAGACCATTATGCGCGGGACTGCACCGCATCCGCTTTCAAACGTAGGAAGCCACTTTGAGGGGTGTGTATCTGGGGTCTGGGGCGTCTGGCCGTCTGGCCGTCTGGGGGTCCGGGGTTCTGGGGACGGGATGCTACATACATTGCCCTTTTCTGGGGGTGAAGCCTGGGGCAGAAGTCTGATCGAATTCTTCCGCTGGGCTCGTGGGATAAAAAGTCGGCCTCAGCCCGTTACCATGAACCTGGATTTTTATTATCCCCTTGTGTCGATCATTCCATTGTCTTTCCGGGCTCTGCATCTGCAGTCTTTCTCGGCTTCGCTCCAGATTCTGCTATTCGAGACATTGATAGCTCTCGTCTCTTTCATCACCTCTTCCCCCCGGACCCCCCCTACGTACACCAAAGACAATTCGGATCCGGCTTCCTTTTTTGGAGCACATCGACAACAATGGCGAACAATTTGGAGTCTCCGGGCTATGACCAAAAAGCCTCCGTCACCCTCCACTCTGCCCCTGACGTTGAGCATATCGAGGCTCCCGTTACCTGGAAGGCCTATCTTCTCTGTGCTTTCGCTTCTTTCGGCGGTATCTTCTTTGGTTATGACTCCGGTTACATCAACGGTGTCTTGGGCTCCAAAATCTTCATTGAGGCTGTCGAGGGTGTCGGCCAAACAGCTGTCTCTGAATCCAACACTTCTCTGATCGTCTCTATCCTGTCTTGCGGAACCTTCTTTGGCGCCTTGATTGCCGGTGACCTTGCCGACTTCATTGGTCGAAAATGGACCGTCATTTTGGGCTGTGTTATCTACGCTCTTGGTTGCGTAGTCCAGATGATTACCAGCCCTGATCATGCTCTCGGTCCCATTGTTGCTGGTCGTATCATTGCTGGTCTGGGCGTCGGTTTCGAATCAGCTGTTGTCATCTTGTACATGTCAGAAATTGTGAGTTAAGCCACCCCCTTTTCTGCCCTGACGGCGTTGAACCGTGCGGGAAAACTAGGTATGGCCAACAAGTTGCTAACGCGCAAATTCTTGTAGTGCCCTCGCAAAGTTCGTGGCGCTCTTGTTGCCGGCTACCAATTCTGCATCACGATTGGTATCATGTTGGCGTCTATTGTTGTCTACGTCACCAAGGACCTCGATAACACGGGAGCATACCGCATCCCCATCGCTATTCAGTTCCCCTGGGCTTTGATCCTTGGAATTGGTTTGCTCTTCCTGCCCGATTCTCCACGATACTTCGTCAAGAAGGGTCAAATTCAGCAGGCCATTGACGCTCTGTCTCGCGTTCGCGGCCAGCCCCCCAACTCCGAGTATGTCCAGACTGAGATTGCCGAAATCGTTGCCAATGAGGAATACGAGCGCGCTCTCATTCCCTCCACCACCTGGTTCGGTAGCTGGGCCAACTGCTTCAAGGGTAGCGTGTTCAGTGCCAAGTCCAACCTTCGCCGAACCATCCTGGGTACTTCGCTTCAGATGATGCAGCAGTGGACTGGTGTCAACTTCATCTTCTACTACTCCACCCCTTTCCTCAAGTCGACTGGCGCCATTAGCAACACTTTCTTGATCTCCTTGATCTTCACTCTCGTCAACGTTTGCTCCACGCCGCTCTCTTTCTGGACCGTCGAACGATTCGGTCGCCGAACCATCTTGATCGTCGGTGCGTTTGGCATGTTGGTCTGCCAGTTCCTGGTTGCCATTATCGGTGTCACTGTTGGTTTCAACCACACGCACCCCGACCCTGCCGACCCCACCAACAGCATCGCCGACAACATCTCTGCGGTCAATGCCCAGATTGCTTTCATTGCCATCTTCATCTTTTGGTTTGCTTCCACCTGGGGACCTGGCGCTTGGATCGTCATTGGCGAGATTTTCCCTCTCCCCATCCGATCTCGTGGCGTTGGCTTGTCCACTGCCTCCAACTGGCTCTGGAACACCATCATTGCTGTCATCACCCCTTACATGGTTGGTGAGAAGCGTGGAAACTTGAAGTCGTCCGTCTTCTTCATCTGGGGTACCTTGTGCACTTTCGCCTTCATCTACGCCTACTTCTTGATTCCGGAGACAAAGGGTCTCTCGCTCGAGCAGGTAGACAAGATGATGGAGGAGACCACGCCCCGCAAGTCGGCCAAGTGGAGGCCTACCACCACCTTTTCGCAGAGTGCTGGTGGTGCATACCACGAGAAGCCCATCGTTGAAGCGTAGACGTTTCATCATTGATCTTTCTCATTCATGTCAGGTGGAGTTGTGGTAATTTTTGGTCGAGCATACCCTTGAATTTAAGCGCAGAGGATACATATATGATATCAATGAAGATTTTCTTGTATTTATTACCTCGTATGCATACTTACGCTATCGCATTATAAATCGCAAATGTATAATTATATAAAAACTGTCTGCAGCCACTGTTGTGGTGTTGAGTGAATGAGATGAACGCGACGGCATGGCTGACAAGGCCAATTGCGTCACAGAACGCAATGTATATTTCTATTATCCGATGGCCCATGATTCAACAATCATAATTTTCCATTCACTGTGTACGACGAGACAATTCTTTTGGCGAACTTCTCCCAAGGAGCACAATATTAACAATATGATTCAACAGGCAAGCAGCGATGAGCCGACAAAAGACGGTGCGCGGCGCCGCAAGCGTCAAGAAATCAAAACTGGTCTGCGTTGCATGGCGCAGTCCAAACATGCATCCAAAACCGCCAAGTTCAGCCCCCTCATGCGCGCGACAAAGCATTCCTGTGCACCGAGCGTAAATCCACCATTGTAATTTGTGGGATGAATCCGAATCGTCAGTTGCCACGACTCACGACTCGTACGAACACCTGTGACCTAGGTACCTAGATTACCCTCGGAGGGTGCGCGACGAAGTTGGTCTAACTCCGTAATTTCACTCTTACATCCAACATTGATGCTCGGAGCTGAAAGTAATCCATCACACCCAGAGGTGCGGGTCGCCACCAGCATCTTCATGTGCGCGATGTGATCTGTTCGTCGCGAGGATGGCTTTGCTCGTTTCAGTGTCTAGTCACAATCAAAATTGTCAACTTGTCACCGAAAAGGGGGACTATGTGGTAACTAAGGTTGTACTTACAAGTTACTACTGACACCGTGACACGACACGACACGTCGACACGTCTTCCGATCGGCCCACCTTTGTACCTTTCTCCACTCGCAAAGCGAGGAAGCCTGAAGGAAGGGAGGAGGAAAAAAAAAGTTGGCGTCATCAATTTCGCACACCATCTTTTGAGTCAACTTAGCGCGGCGTCTCGAATTTTCCAAAAACTCCGTGAAAGCGCCATGGGTCGGCCCATTGATCACACTGCAGGAAGAGCTTATGCTTCATCCCTTTTCTACCCTTCATCATCTTGCGAGCGTGCGTGCTTATACTCGATTTCTTTTTTTGGCTTATAGCAACCTTGCGTATCGCTTTGCAAATATGACATTTGCGCGCTGATTCTGTGCTTCGATTCCGTGTATTCTCTCAGTGCCGCCGTCCATCAACCATCATCGAATCATGGCAGCAGCTCCCCCCAACCAGCCGCCGCTCTCCAGCGTCTTGCCGCCCCTCATTCTGGGAACGGCCACGTTCAATCATCAATACAACGATCCCTCACAGCTGCCGTACACAGACATTGTTCGCAGAGCGTTGGAACATGGCATTGTGGGATTCGACACGTCGCCATACTACGGGCCGTCCGAGGTCTTGCTTGGCGACGCGCTCCAGACGTTGACGCCGCCCCCGACTCGAGACGGCTATTTCCTCATTACCAAGGCTGGACGAATCGCGGGTAATGAGTTCGACTACTCTCCTTCGTGGATACGGTACAGCGTATGCCGCAGTCTCGAGCGGTTGGGCACGCCCTATCTCGATCTTGTGTACACCCATGACGTCGAGTTTGTTTCCCCAGCGGAGGTTCTGGAAGCTGTCAAGGAGCTGCGACGCATGCGCGATGAGGGCCTCATTCGTTATGTTGGCATCAGCGGATACCCGGTCGAGGTGCTGGTGTCGTTGGCGGAGATGATATTGGAGGAGACAGGGGAGCCTCTTGACGCGGTCATGTCGTATTCCAATTTCTGTATTCAGAACAGTCAACTCGGCCGAGCCGATTTCCTTCAACGACTCGGTAACGCAGGCATCGAATGTGTCCTCAATGCCAGCATGCTTAGCATGGGCTTGATCACGACAAGAGGTGCGGACAATGGCCCCATGTCGTCCTGGCATCCGGCACCACCACAGCTGCGAGAGGTCTGCCACGAGTTGGCCGAGATTGCGAGAAAGTCGGGAGAGCGTCTGGAAGAAGTCGCTCTTCGATGGGCACTGGAAAACTGGGGGCGCATAGGCGCGCCTTTTGGCTCCACTGCGATTCCGCGGTCTCTTAGGGCAGGTGCGCCGCCACGAATTGGCGTGAGCGTAATGGGCGTATCGAATGTTGATGAGCTTGAGGAGACATGGGCGTTATGGAAGAGCGTTGTTGAGCTGGCCAACAATGCGGATGTCGACGCGGCAGGCAGACGGGACAGGATCGAGCGACTTGTCAGAGAGCAGATGTGGCCTCACCTGGCTTCTTGGAAAGATTACGCATGGGAGAGCGGCGGTCCGTCGTTTATTAACCTCAGACAAAATAAGGGCGTCCCAGTGGACGCAGTCGCAACGCGATATGGATTAGTTACCCAACAGTTCTTGGATAGTGCCAAGATCTAGCTTTAATGTATAATGTGGGAACACGTTGGTATATGTAGTTGGAACGCGTCACGTGCAGCTGCAGCATGCTGGATTTAAAGTTCCATCTCGCAGCTTTATTATAGCTCAAATGCCATCCTTAATGCATTATGCCTGAGAGTGCTTGGAGTCTGGACGTACGAATGGACTCATACTTTGACGTTCCGAACTTCGAGAACAGAAGACAGTTTTGCAAAGGCACTACCTCAGAGGTGTCTCTAACTTTGACTTGTTCGTCTCTCTCATGACATTTGTTTTCGCTTTCAGGATCGCGAAAGATCACAATGACCACGTCACCCAAAGATACAGGGACAAGGGCAGGAAGTTCAGAAACCCATGCCTATAGTAGACTCATAAATGTCGGACCTGCGATCGAACCATCAATGAAAGCTCTGTTAATCACTCAGACCCCGAATGAAGGATCATTGCGGGGTATTACGCCCAAATCCTGTTTTAGCCGCTTTTCCTCCTTCTCTGGGTTGTCCTTCTATTTGAGCTTGTTTTTAGGTACTTCTTACGATTTTGCCATGTTTTTGAGAGTTCTCCTCGCTCTCTCTGTTTTTAGAGATTCGGTTTTGAAAGGGAAGGACGTTGATTCGAGCCTTTGCCGACTTGAATGTGATGTTGCCTTCTCTTCTATAGAGGTGTTTGAGACTGTGCTTGGTATCACCACCGTCTGTGTGTTCTTTGATATCATCTCTGTTGTCTCGTGTCGAGACTCTCGCTGAAATCCCGAGGGAATGTCCATCTTCTTGGTGAGTGCCAGTCTGCACTTGTTCTTTTCGTCATAGGATGATCATACAATAGGTCCTCGTTAGGCTCTTTTCATCCAAGTCATGTCTTTCTTAAGTCCTGTGTCCGAAGGCAACACTTAACGGAACCCCACACGTGTCTTATGATCACAGGTACATACCGGCTTAAGGTCATCAAAGGGGAAGGGCTTCTCAATTCCCGGCTGTCTCCTAGTATCAGAACTGCAATTAGAGCTTTCACTGCTCAGTTATCACCACAGCTGTCAACGAATACGCTTCAGACTCCTGGATCGAAACCACAGCAGATGCCGGCCCTCTTGAACCTAGTCTTTATCCAGCGAAACTTATCAGGATTTCTGCCCACTTAGGTACCTAGGTTATAAGCCCTTTTCAGCTCCCTTGCCAAGAACGCTACTAATTCTGAGCAATCCGTCTTCCTGCAAGAAAGAAGCAACAACAAGTCCAGTGAGTCCCGCCCCCTCTCGTTCTGGATAGTGATGTCCACACCATCCTTCACGAGTTTCGAAATGTCCCGGATTGCGTCTGCGGCCGAGTAGTCCGGCACTTCTTTGTAGAAACGGACCGTATGGTGCAGCATGCTTTCTTGGTCAGGGAGGTCCCATGTAGTGAAATTGCCTTTAAACTCGCGGGCGACGATGCTCGACCAGCTCCATTTCTTCTTGTGGTCGAAGGCCATGGAGGCCAATGTGAAGACCGGTGGTGTGATCAGGAGCCTGCGTACAAGCAAATCGAAGAAAGAGGGTGTATCGTAGGAGATTGCCAGGTTGTAAACACGACCGGCTGTATCTGGCGAGATCTGCTCCGCGTGTTGCCAGATATTGTACAACTGGTTTCCCATCCGCAGTCGAGGGACCTCAAACCAGCGACAAAAGAAGTCATCCGCCTCCTCATCCAAGATCGTCGCCTTTTGCTTGCACAGTAAGTCGAAGAGCCATGCTGGCTGTGCATCTTTCTGGATAATGACAGTAAACAATGCCGATCTCTCCCGATGCGGTTGCGGCAGGCTTTTAAGATCCAGGCCTTTGTCGACCAAGTCATGCAATAGCTCCTCCAGTGCTTCCATTGCTGCAGGCGGTGCATAGCAAATGGTCGGTATCAGTTGGCTTGCCACGTTTGTACCAGACAAGCTTCTTTCGTTGAGATCTGCACCGTGATCCAGGAAGAAGTTGAGTATGTGCCTGATGTCCGGCCACATTTCGGGGTGTTTACGGTAGTATTCCATGACATGTACCATCACAGAGTCTCCGCCTGGATGGATGTTGCTTCCCAACTCCACGAACTTCCGAATACAGGCGACGTGGCGTGGTCTTTGAATTTTCCAAACTTGGACGAGCGCGACTAGAGGCGTCAGTAAGGCAGCGTTTTGTACCTCCATATTGACTCCCGCCTCCAGGACAATTTGCACATTTTGGATGGCGCCGCACCGCAGAGCGGTGTGCAGTAGAGTCTCGCCCTCTTCCGTGCAGCGTTCATTGATGTGTTCGCGAAAGTGATCGAACAAAAAGCGCCACTGGCCGATCTGCCCCAATTCTTCGGCAGCCACGAGGTGCAAGATGGGGATACGGGCCGGAACGGTAGTGGAGGGCGGAGAAATCATGCCCTCACGTCCAGCTCCCCGATCGACAAGAAGCTGGCCCATGTCGGGGTCCTTCCGCATGAAGGCCAGGAGAATAGGAAAGCACTGGCCGATATGATTGCGTACTCTAAAGAAGTCCGTGAAGTAATGAAGTCTTATCAAGACGTCGCTGAAGTACGACGAGTGCAACGAGGTCATCAGCCGCTCGTGAATGCAAGGGATATCGTGACGCGCTCCCATGTCCAGTAGCTTCTTCGCGAGCCGCAAGTTCCTCCGGATGATGGCGTAATGTAGAGCAGTTGGCGTTTCGTACAACGTCTGGCCTTCATGCTGTTCTAAAATAACGTCGACCTGGCCCCCAAAACGAGCAGAAATTTCGAGCGTGTTTAGCGCGATTTCGGTTCTTTCCTCGTCAACTGCTTGGGAAGCCATCCATCTTATCGCGGACGAGTTACCCTCCTTGGCGTCTCTGCCGTAAAGTTCCGGAAGCGTGACTTGGTACCAGGCTCGGCAACTCCGGCCCAGTCGAGAGAGCACGTCCAGATCAAGGTGGGAGATGATGAGTGCCTTGATCTCTCGTGGCATATGCATCAAAAGACATCTGGATGGGTCGATGTCCCGCTTCCAGTCCTTGAGCCACACCTCACGAGCAATAGAATCCATATCAGTGAGGTCCGTCAATATTTTGTTGGCTTAATAGTCAGTTTCTTGCACCAACTATTGGAATCGCGCAACACTAGCATCAGATATTTCTGGGGGTGTGTTGTAACTTGTCGCGGCTGTTGCTTGATTGGTTGTCTCCTCTTGTGGGATGTATGTAACCGGGAATTAGTCGGGATAGATCATAGTATCGAGTTCTTTGGGCCGCCATGTTTCGTTGCCTGCCCCAGAGAGGTTGAGTACCTGGGTATGTTACGTACGCACGTTGAGCCGAAAGTGAGGTGAGAATGTGTGTGTCACGTGTTGTTTGTACCAGGAGGTTAGCAGGTACCTGGTACCTTAGGAGGTACAATACCTAGGTAAGAGGTATCACAGGCGGGTACAGCACTGACCTTGAAGGTGGCCACCAACCACAAAAGGCCTCACCGATGTGTTTCGATTCTCAACGTCTGAGTCACTACGGAGTACAATTAGGTACCTAACGCTCCAACTGAAGCTCCATCTCGAATGCACCAAAATTCCAATCTAAAACAGAGTCTACTTCGAAAAACAAAGTGCTGCGTTAACGCATTGTTATCGCTTCCGATGGCATGAAAACACCGAACGCCCGATCGCTTGTCATGAGCCCAGAATCTCGTCGTGTTCCCATCAGCCTATGAACTCGCTCACAGACTCATTCCTGACGCCCCAGGTTCCCGCTGCCGTTGCAGAGTACAATAACGCTATCGAATCCGGGCAATCTGTCTTTCTGATGGCCAGAAGCAACGAGAAGTCCAGTGAATTCCGCCCGCTCTCATTCTGGATAGTGATGTCCACACCATCCCTCACAAGTTTCGAAATTTTCCGGATTGCGTCTGCGGCCGAGTAGTCCGGTGCTTCTTTGTAGAAACGGACCGTACGGTGAAGCATGCTTTCTCGGTCAAGGAGGTCCCATGGAGTGGAATTGCCTTAAAATTCGCGGGCGACAATGCTTGACCAGCTCCATTTCTTCCTGTAGTAGAAGGCCATACAGACCGATGTGAATACTGGTGGCATAATCAGGGGTATGCGTACAAGAAAATCGAAGAGAGAGGATGTATCTGAGGAGATTGCTTGGCGGTAAATAGAATCGGCTGTGCCTCGCAAGATCTGCTTCGCGTGTTGCCAAATGTCATACTGGTTCCCCGTATCGTCGAGGGACCCCACAGTATTGAAAGAAGGAAACATCCACCTCGTCGTTGGAGATTGGCGCACCCTTCTTCTACAGTAATAAGTCGAAGAGCCACGCTGTCTATGCGTATTCCTCAATAACGACGGTACTCAATGCGATCTCTCCTGCCACAGCAGCCGTGGAAGATCCAAGCCTCTGTCGACCAAGTCGTGCGACAGTTCCTTCAGTACCTCCATTACTGGAGGCGATGCATTGCAAATGACCGGGATCAATTGGCTTACCACGTCTGTACCAGACAAGCTTCTTTCGTTTATATCTGCACCGTGATCCAAAAAGAAGTTTAGTATGTGCCTGATTTCCGGCCACATGTCGGGGTTTTTACAGTAGTATTCCATGACATGTACCATCACAGAGTCTCCGTCTGGATGGATGTTGCCCCCGAACTCCACGATTTTCTGAATACAGGCGACGTGGTCTTGGTCTCGAATTTTCCAATCTTGGACGAGCGCGGCTAAAGGCGTCCGCAAGGCAGCGTTTTGTACCTCCATATTGGCTCCCGCCTCCAGGGCAAATTGCACGCTTTGGATGGCGCCGCGCCGCAGAGCGATGTGCAGTAGAGTCTCTTCCTGTTCCGTGCAGCGTTCATTGATGTGTTCGCGAAAAGCGTCAAATAGAAAACGCCACTGGCCGAGATCCCTCGTCTTATCGGCAGCTGTGAGGTGCAAGATTGAAATAGAGGTCCGGTAAATCATAGCATTACGTCCAGCTCCCCGATCGACAAGAAGCTGACCCATGTCGGGGTCCTTCCGGATGAAGGCCATGAAAATAGGAAACCACCGGCCAATATGGTAACGTACTCCAAAGAAGTCCCCGAGCTCGTCTGAGTACGATTCCAACGAGCTCATTCGCCGGTTGAAACAAGGGATGTCGTGACGCGCTCCCATGTCCAGCAGCTTCTTCGCGACCCGCAAGTTCCTCCCGACGATGGCGTAATGTAAAGCATTTGGCGTTTCGTACAACGTCTGGCCTTCAAGCTGGCCCAAAATAACATCGACCTGACCCCCAAACCGAGCAGAAATGTCCAGCGTGTTTAGCGCGATTTCGGTTGATTCTTCGTCAACTGCATAGGCAGCCATCCATCTTATCGCGGACGAGGTACTCTCCTTGGCGTCCCTGCCGTAGAGTTCCGGAAGCGTGACTTGGTACCAAGCTCGGCAACTCTGGCCCAGTCGAGAAAGCACGTCCAGATCAAGGTGGGAAATGATGAGTGCCTTGATCTCTCGTGGCATATGCATCAAAAGACATCTGGATGGGTCAATGTCCCGCTTCCAGGCCTTGAGCCACGCATCGCGAGCAACGTGATCCATATCCGAGGCGTCCGTTGATATTTCGTTTGCTTGATAGCCAGGTTTCTTCGCCAGTCAAGGTACCTATCGCGCAATACTAGCACCAGATATTTCTCGAGGTGTGTTATCGCGGCCGTTGCTTGGTTGATTGTCTCTCTTGAGTCTCGTGATATTGGCGTCCTTTGGTCCGAGCTTCGTGAGCATTGTATGTAACCGAGAAATACTCTGGATAGTATCGAGTTCTTCGAGCCGCCATGTTGCGTCGCCTGGTTACCCAATGGAACTGAACTGCCGTTGGGGTTGAGGCGACAGCGAGGTGTTGTCATTGGTCAATGTGAAAGGAACCTACGGAGTCGTCGCCGTGTGTGAGTCGTGACTCGTGAAGTCGTGACGTCGCCAACCAAAAAGGAGCCCCACTACAACAAGTGGGTATTTGAATCCGAGAACATGGCTTTATTCGAGGAAAGGAGTAACACACATACAGGTACCTACCTCCTATGTAGGTGTGAATTTCCAGTCTTCGTCCTCCAATATCAGCTCTTGTTAAGTTTCTTCGAGATTGAAAGATGCGCTTCAATGTTATGTATTGTGACATACGGAATAAGGCGGCATCAATTGTCAAATTGCGCTTGCGCCCAAATCATAGCCACAACGCCGCACGTGTAACTGATCCTTACTAAATGCAACGTCGAACCAATTATCCGATTTATTGCAGCAGACGTACGGAGTAGAAACAATGCTCAACTTTCAGATCCATTATTCTATTCTCGAATGAAGTTTTGTTCTTGGGCGCAACCCCAAGAGGGCTCCCACTACATCTGCTTCCCGTAAGACCAACGCTGCCGTCTGATTCTTCTCTAAGCTAATATCAACGCTGTGATCTAACTGAAGTTACATCTCGAATGTACCAACCTTCCGATCTAAAACAGAGTCTATCTCGAAAACCAAGCGCTGCGTTAATGTCATGCTATCGCTTCTGGCGTTATGGAAACACACAACGCCCGATCGCTTGTCATGAGCTCAGAATCTCGTCATGTTCCCATCAAGCCTACAACTCGCTCACAGACTCATTTCTGGCGTCTTCGGCTTCTAGCTGCGCCTGCAGGTGATAAGCCCTTTCCAGCTCCCTTTCCAAAAATGCTCTCAATTCCGAGCGGTCCGTCTTATCGCAAGTCATACGCAACACCATGTCCAGTAGATTCTCCCCGGCCTCGTTCCGCATAGTGATGTCCACACCGTCCCTCATGAGTTTCGAAATGTCCTGGACTGCGTCTGCGGCTGAGTATCCGGGTACCACTCGGTAGAAACGGATCGTGCTGTGCAGAATGCTTTCTTTGCCAGGTTCGTCCCATGTGGTGAAGTTGCCTTTAAATTCGCGTGCGACGATTCTCGACCAGCTCCACGGTTTCCTAAAGTAGGAGGCCATGCCGACCAATGTGTGAACCGGTGGTGCAAGCAGGGGCATACGTACAAAATGATCGAAGAGAGAGGATGTATCGGAAGACATGGCTAGGCTGTAAACAGTAACGGCCGCGCCGAGCGAGACCTGCTCGGCGTGTTGCCAAATGTTGTACGGGTTCCCCATATACAGTCGAGGGACCTCAAACCAGCGGATGAAGAAGTAATCCACCTCCGATCGCAATATCGTCGCACCTTTCTTGCACAGTAAGTCGAAGAGCCATGCTGGCTGTGCGTCTGTCTGAGACATGACGGAGTTCAATGGCGAACCCCGCAACGGCAGCCTTGTAAGATCCAAGCCTCTGTCGATCAAGTCGTGCAACAGCTCCTTGAATGCCTCCATGGCTGGGGGCGCTGCTGTGCAGATGGCCGGGACCAATTGGCTCACCACATTTGTACCCGTCAAGCTTCTTTCGTTGAGGTCTGCACCGTGATTCAGGAAGAAATTGAGTGCGTGTATCATGTCCGGCCACATGTCGGGGTTTCTAAAGTAGAATCCCATAACATATGCCATCACAGAATCTCCGCCTGGATGGATGCTAGCCCCCCACTCTACAAGGTTTCGAATACAGGTCATGTGGTTATTGTTTCGAACGTTGCCATCAAGTCCTCGGGCGAGCGCGACTAGAGGCGTCATCGAGGCAGCGTTTTGTACCTCCATATTGGCTCCCGCCTCCAGGGCCAATTGCATGCTTTGAATGGAGCCGCGCCGCAGAGCGATGTGCAATGGAGTCTCTTCCATTTCAGTACAGCGTTCATTGATGTGTTCGCGAAATCTGTCAAACATAAAACGCCACTGGCCGATCTCCTCCGTCGTATCGGCAGCCGCGAAGTGCAAGATGAGAATGCGGCTCGGGATTTCAACGTAGGACGGAGATAACATAGCTTCACGTCCGGCTCCTCGATCGACAAGAAGCTGGCCCATGTCGGGGTCCTTCACGAAGAAGGCCAAGAAAATAGGAAACCACAAGCCAATTGTGCAGAATGACTCAAAGGCGTTGCTGAGGTGATTGAGTCTTGCCATGGGCTCCTCCGGCTGCGAGGCAAACAAGAACTTGAACGGGTCCAAGCAAGGGATGTCGTGACGCGCTCCCATGTCCAGAAGCTTCTTCGCGAGCCGCAAGTTCCTCCGGGCGATGGCGTGATGTAGAGCAGTTGGATTTTTGTACACCGCCTGGCCTTTAAGCTCTGAAATAACGTCGACCTGACCCCCATACCGAGCGGAAATGTCCAGCGTTTTTAGCGCGATTTCGGTTGTTTCCTCGTCAACCGCATGAGCAGCCATCCATCGTATCGCGGACGAGTAACCCTCCTTGGCGTCTCTGACGTACAGTTCCGGGAGCGTCAAGTGGTACCAGGTTTGGCAACTCTGGCCCAGGCGAGAAAGGGGTTGCGGTGTCATGTGATACATGATGAGGATCTTGATCTCTGGTGGCATATTCATCAAAAGACAGTCAGATGGGCAGTTTTCCCGCTTCCAGGCCTTGAGCCACGGATCGCAAGCGACGGAATCCATATCAGTGAGATTCGTCGATATTTTGTTTGCTTGAGAGTCAGGTTTCGTCACCAGCTAAGGGATCGCGCAATACTAGCATCAGATTTCTGAAGGTGTGTTATCGCGGCCGTTGCTTGGATAGTGTCTATCTTATGGTATTGACGTCCTTTGTCTGTTGTATGTTGGTACAGAGCGCCTATGTGTGGATATGGTCGCGCGAGAGTAGCGTATACGTTAGGTATGTGTGTGAGCGAATGTGTGTGAGCGAATGTGTGTGAGCGAATGTGAACAAATTAGTATATTCATAAAACCTATCGAAGAAGTGTAAGAGGACAAGGAAAGAGGGAGAGGGGTGGGTGGTCTCATATACCTATTACCATATAATGCTGACTATCACCTCGACCCCCAAGTGGTGCATGTCGTGTTGCACACCGGCCCTTGGCGCGTACGAGTAGTGCCAATAAAAGATGACCGATCACTTCAGCAATCAATGCGTGTCAGCTAATGGCTCCCACACCGTACATGGTGGCGTTTCCAACAGGCCGGGGGCCCATTCTCTCATTTCTTGAGATAGTCTTCCTCTTTAGATGTCATAGACAAAACCTCATTCACACATATCTCACACCTACCTATTCACATGGTACAGAGTAGGTAGACACACTTCCGCCCTGTTTGGAAATCATTTAGAGAGTTGCTGTTTCAGGCATGACCGGAGGGTCTCAATCGGGATTCAGGTCAGGGCTGTGTGGCGGCCAGTCCAGAGAAGTCACCCCTAGACCCTCAAGGCAAATCTTCACGATTCTGGCTGTGTGAACCGGAACATTGTCAGGATAGTGTCACTATCGAGCATGTTCGGAAGGTACTCTTCAATATGATCACGGGAAAGTGTGCTTGTGACGCCGCCTCTCTTTGAGTCGGGGTCCCCTGAGAAGACGACGAGAGGGCCCTAATTGCCATGGCGGATTCCAAGACAAAGTATGAGGCTATGTCGATTTATCCTGCTCTATCTTGTACATGATCGAAGTCGATTGCTTTGGAGCCTAAAATAAGCCGATTCCCTTGGTTAGAATTCGATTTATACCAATTACAGGTTCAAGGTGCAATTCTGACCGGCAGGGTGCCAAACCCACTCCTGGGTCTGTCCATCGCTGCGCTCAACAGCGCATTCATCTGTCCATAAAACGCGGCGAAACTACGCAGGTGGCTTGTCAAGATACTCGAGCGTAAGTTGGAGCCTTTTTTGGGCATGTTCTTCTGTCAAAAAGGGCGTTTTGCGGCTTGGAAATGCATACTTTCCTTGCCTTGAGGCGCCGTGCAATTATAACCGTAGAAACATGAGGCGCGCATCTCTCTTAAAGCGCTCTGGTCGTAGTGAATAGCTCTTCAGCTATACCTATGTGTCCAAATGCGTCGCAAATTGTGTTTTGTTAGCTTGGTCAGGCGCCCTCGCCCTGGAGGTGAGATCCCCAAATCTTGGTAAGTGAATCGTCTTTTGATGCCATATGCGAGGCTTGAGAGAATTCCCTCGCCATCAGAGATCTGTGTGGCTGATTTGCCTGCTGTTAAGACTGCCCACACGCGATTACTACTGCATGCCGTCGAATGTCCTTGAATGGCTTCAAAGTAGTGGTGGCATCGCCATGAGTTCATGACTGCTCAAAGATGATGAATTGGTTCGTAGATGAGACACAAGCGCTGCATTGATAACGTCGTGCTATCGCTTCCGATGGTATGAAAACACAGAAAGCCCGATCCCTTGTAATGCGCTCAAAATTCTGTCGTATGCCCATCAGCCTACCAACTCGCTCACAGACTCAATTCTGGCGCCCCGTGTAACGTGTTCCCGCGGCGTCTGTAGATTATGAGCCCTTTCCAGTTCCGCTTCCAAAAACGCTATTAATTCCGAGCAGTCCGTCTTATCACAAGCCAGATGCAACAACAAGTCCAGTGGATTTCGACCCGCAATGTCGTGCATGGTGATGTCCACACCCTCTCTCATGAGTTTCGAAATGTCCTGAATTGCGTCTGCGGCCAAGTAGCCTGGTACTTCTTCGAAGAAACGGACCGTGCCGTGCAGCATACTTTCTTGGCCAAGTGAGTTCCATGTGCTGCAGTTGTCTTCAAATTCGCGTGCGACTATTTTCGTCCAGCTCCATTTCTTCTTGTAGCAGAAGGCCATACAGACCATTGCGTAAAGCGATGGTACAATCAGCGGCATGCGTACAAGAAGATCGAAGAGAGAGGGTGTATCGGAAGAGATAGCTCTGCGGTAAGCATCGATGGCCGTGGCTTGCGAGATCTGCTTCGCATGTTGCCAAATATTGTGCTGGTTTCCCACCCATAGTCGAGGAATCACACACCAGCGAATGAGGGAATGATCCACCTCCTCATCGGGGACCGTCGCACCCTTCTTGCAAAGTAAGTCGAAGAGCCACGCTGGCTGTGCGTCTTTCTTGATAATGACGGTGCTCAATGGCGATCTCCCCCGTAACGGCAGCCTTGTAAGATCCAAGCCTCTGTCGACCAAGTCGTGCAACAGTTCTTTCAGTGCCTCCATGGCTGGAGGCGGTGCATTGCAAATGACCGGGATCAAGTGGCTTACCAGGTCTATACCAGACAAGGTTCTTTCGTTGAGGTCTGCACCGTGATCCAGGAAGAAGTTTAGTATGTGCCTCATGTCCGGCCACATGTCGGGGTTGCTACAGTAGTATCCCGTGACATATACCATCACGGAGTCTCCGCCTGGATGGATGCTGCCTCCGAACTCCACGATTTTCATAATACAGTCGATGTGGTTTTGGTCTCGAATTTTCCACCTTTGCCTGCGAAGTGTATTAAGTTCCCGGACGAGCGCGAGTAGAGGCGTCCGCAAGGAAGCATTGATTACCTCCATCTTGGCCCCCGCCTCCAGGGCCAATTGCATGCTTTGAATGGAGCCGCATCGCAGAGCGACGTGCAATGGAGTCTCTTCCTTCTCAGTGCAGCGTTCATTGATGTGTTTGCGAAATCTGTGAAACAAAAAACGCCACTGGTCGATATCTTCCGTCGTATCGGCAGCCGCGAAGTGCAAGATTGGAATGCGGCTCGGCATGCTGACGAAGAACGGAGATGTTATAGCTTCATGTCCGGCTCCTCGATCGACAAGAAGCTGGCCCATGTCGGGGTCGCCGTGGATGAAGGCCAGGAAAATAGGAAACCACTGTCCGATGGTTAAGAGTACCTCGAAAACGTCAACGAAGTGGCAGAGTTTTGCCATGAAGTTCTCGGAGGCCGAGGTCAACAAGCGCTGGCGCGGTTTCAAGCAAGGGATGTCGTGGCGCGCTCCCATGTCTAGTAGCTTCTTCGCGAGCCGCAGGTTCCTACGGGCGATGGCGTGATGCAGAGCAGTTGGCGTTTCGTACAGCGTCCGGTTTTCATCTTGTTCCGAAACCACGTCGACCTGGCCTCCAAAGCGAGCAGAAATGGTCAGCGTGTTCAGCGCGCTTTCGGTCGTTTCCTCGTCAACTGCATGGGAAGCCATCCATCTTATCGCGAACGAGTTACCCTCCTTGGCGTCCCTGGTGTAGAGTTCTGGAAGCGTGGATTGGTACCAGGTTCGGCAACTCTGGCCCAGGCGAGAAAGAGCTTCCAGAGTAAGCTGAGAAAGGATGAGGGTCTTGATCTCCCGTGGCAAAATGACCATAGGACATCCTGACGAGTAGGTTTCCCGCTTCCAGGCCTTCAGCCACGCCTCGCGAGCAACGGCGTCCATAGTAATGAGGTCCGTCGATATTTTGTTGGCTTGATGCTCAGGTTTCTCCGCCAACTAGTACCAGATATTTCTGGAGGTGTGTTACCACGGCCGTTGCTTGGTGGTTGCCTTTCCTTGGCAGACTGCTTTGGAGGTACATAGGTACCTCCAAGGTTCCCGCAAGTTGCAGCAAGACAAACCGCATCCAGCTGCTCCCCGCAAAACTTCGCCTTCGAGTCGCCGTCGACTAAAGCCGAAAAGCACATGGAATAAGAACCCAGAAGAAAGGACTTGAAGAGGAAGGAGAAGAAAGAAGAAGAGAAGGTCTCATGGCAGGCGGACGAAAAGCCAAGCCGTCGCCGCCTCCCCGGCCGACCAACACCCTCATCGTCGACAACGGTGCCTACACCCTCAAAGCCGGTGTCGTGTCCAACGGCCACATCTCCGCGCCGCGCATCATCCCAAACTGCATCGCGCGGGACCGCTCGCGCAAAACATTCCTCGCCTCTGAGCTCGCTCGGTGTCGCGACTACGGGGAGATCCAGCTGCGACGGCCCGTGGAGAGGGGCTTCATCGTCAACTGGGAGGCGCAGAAGGAGATTTGGGACCACGAATTGTTTGGACATCAGGCCGGCGCGACGACGGCATGCGACCCGGCCGAGACGCGATTGATTCTGTCGGAGCCGCCGAATGGATTGCCTGTGTTGCAGCAAAACTGCGATCAGGTCGTCTTTGAGGAGTACGGGTTCCAGAGTTATTACCGCGGCATAGGTATGAGCTTTCCCGGAAGGCATCACAGAAGGAGAGTTTTAGGAACAGTCCTGTCCCTTGAAAAATATGTTCAGAAGCAACGTTGGCCAAGTCTTCTTCAATTCTAACGTAGTATGAACACCTGCAGGCTCAAGTTTTAATGCCTACCACGACATACAGGCCCTCTTCCAGACCCCAAGAGACACCCCGACAGTCGCCAACACCCCCGCCGAAGTCGTCCTAGTCATCGACTCTGGCTACTCACACACGACCGTCACGCCCTTGCTCCGCGGGCAGCCGCTGCATTCTGCCGTGCGCCGCCTCGACATAGGAGGCAAGTTCCTGACAAACTACCTCGGGCGGCTCATTTCCTTGCGCCATTTCGACATGCGCAACGAGACCTACATCGTCAACGAGATGAAGGAGACGGCCTGCTACGTCAGCCTGGACTTCAAGACGGATCTTGAACGCTCCTGGAAGGGCATCAGGGGCGAGAAAAAGACGAAGCGCGAGACCTATACTCTGGGAGGGGGCATTGTAAGGGATTACCTGCTGCCGGACTTCCATACGCGGATGCAAGGCGCGCTGCTCGACTACGATCCCAGTCGGCATGCCAAGGCGAAGGGGAAACTCGCTGCTGCCGGGGGGGCGGGGGCGCGCGGTCTCGGATCAGCCCCGATCGATGACGAAGATGTGTTGACGTTGCGGAATGAGCGATTTGCGGTGCCGGAACTGCTTTTCCATCCCGCTGATGTGGGAATGCCGCAGCCCGGTCTGGCGGAGCTGGTCTGGCAGTCGCTGCAGGAACTTCCCTTTGGTCTCTGGCCCGGCTTGCTGGCCAACATTGTCGTCGTGGGGGGGACTACGCAGTTTGAAGGCTTTATACAGCGCCTGCAGAGAGAGATTGTGCAGCGCGTTCCGGATGATTGCGTGGTGCGTGTGGCGAGGCCGGTTGACCCTGTCACGAGTACTTGGTACGGTGCGGCGCATCTGGCCAGCCATGTCAACATTGACAAGATGGCTGTTACGAAGGCAGAGTATGAGGAGCTGGGGTCGACGCTGATAGCGAAGAAGATGGCTGCGGGGCTGTATCAGACTTGAGACGAGGCAGTTTTACCGCGTCTTGTTGGGAATATGAGCCCCGAAACAATCGGAATGAATCTGGCCAGAGGGAATAATTTATTTACGACGAGCGTGTGGTCGATGCGATCATGTGGGTGCCGTGCGTCGAGGGCCGAGGCACATCGCAGGCTTCAGTGGAATCCTGCACCCAGAAAGAGGCTTATTCGGTACATACCTATGCCGGCCACGCTCGAGCGCTCACTCACCAGATATCTCTACATCTTTTCCCACAGCCCCGGGCCTTAAGAGAAACTATGTGGCCAGCCATGACTTATCGCTCAGGCACTGAAATCCCTGCCAACAATGGCCACGCGGCTCATGTTATGGCACATTGCGCGCACTGAGCGCCAGAGTGGTATACAAAGTGGTATGTTTGGATCGCTATCTGATGAAGAGGAGAGGGTCATATCTCAAAGCAAGTGCGAAAGGCGCACGCAACCCTGGGGGAGGTCGCAGTCAAACACATTCCAGCTCCAATCAGAGCCAGCATCGAGTCCCCAAACTCAGCCATATCTCAGATCAGCGGCCTGGTCACCGCGTCTCGCATCCTCCTTCGAATCAGGTCAGCAGGAATTCTGCTAGGAACAAGCTTCATTCGCGCCGGTTTCGGGTCCCTGCGGCGGAAATTAGAGAACGAAATTTTCGAAAGGATCTTCACCTCCGATGAGACTTACTGCCGGCTCAAACCCCTGCCTCGTGAAATACACCAATCGCACTATCCTGAAGTCAGTAGATAGTCAATTAAAAAAAAGGTGGTGTAAGAATAGAGCTTACAAAGTCTGGAGAGGAGCCCTCGTTATGAATAATACAATATCCTGCGCAACATTTCCTGCACACCCGTTGTGTCTTCTTGATACATGTTTCGCACTGGCAGACGTTGGTTAGCTTCGCGACTTCCTCTGGGACCAGTGAGGACTGTGACTTACGTTTTTGCCACATTCCCAGCAGCTTTTGGAGACTCGACTCTAAAAAAAAAAGAAGATCGTTAACCCCGAAACTGAGGATTGAGAGATGAATGTTTCCCGCACCTTAATTTTGGGTGTGCCATCTTGCAGGTGAAGCATTTGTGCAAAATTCGCCACGCCATCCTCCTCGTCTACTACGATGAAGTTGTTGAATGCAAAGCCTTGTTCTCGATCGGGCAGTGGGTGGCAAGTCTCACACCACCACTTGTGGCAGCAGGCGCAATAGCGCTCAATGAGACAGTCACCGCAACGTGGGACAAAGGACTGTCCAGGCTGCGATGGACAGGTCGCTGCACGGACCGAGGAGGCCATGATGGGAACAGGATTGAGAAGTGGGAGATCTAGAGGTGAGCATGACTCCTGTGTGATGAGGCCTTCGGGGGCCTTTCCACAGCTATCGCATCCACCGACCGCGTGGGTGGCTGCTGCTGGTGCGGTGTCGGTCATCATAGGTGGATGCCCAAACACGGGAGAATTCGCATGTCGAGGACCTTGACAGATGATGGCATCGAAGGCGATGATTCCCTGGCACTTACTCATGCAGTTGATCCAGTCCTTTGCAATCGGCCGGGTACCAAGACGGCCCCGTTTACACCACCATTCATCGCCCGCTTGTTCTGATGAAGCGCATGATAATGCTTGCTCGCTTCTGCGGTATCCCGTGTTTATTGAGGCTCTCGTCTTTTCCGAGCCAGCTTCCTTTGATCCAAATACGTAGAGAGCTTTGAGCCTTGGTGAACCCTCAGGCCGGTCTGGTCGACAGGCGTGCTGCAAAGCATCGCGGAACTTGGCCCAGTGAAGGTTCTTGACATCGCGGAGGGACAAGATACGAACGTTGTACGAGGGATCATAGAGGATCTCATGGCACAAATCATATGTCACTGACAGCCCATCGAGGACTAGGGTTTGGACATCTCGGAGGATATTTTGCCGACGGATGACACTAAATATACCTCTCAGCGGCCAATAGTCAACGCTGCTTTTTTGATCAACGTTTGGTTCATTGTACTAGGTATTCGGACTTCGATTCACACTCACTCATCTGGAGTCAGGTTGTCATCTACTTGTGCATAGTGCCAGACTTCTCTGCCACTGACAATTGGATTGTCATCAAAGTCTGCTGCTCTTTGCACCCGCGTAAGATCGAGGTGACGAAATACACCTGGCGTGGTGCGGATGAGAGACCGGATACTTTTGCTCGTAGCAGAAAGTTGTAGGAGGCTGTGTATAGGTAGATGGGGTGCAATGTGGCGGAGGATGAGGGAGTTATGGAGGAGATCAAACAGAGAAGTGGTAGTCTCAAACTCTGCGCGCGTATTATGACTGTCGACGGTAGCTTGGCCCATGTCAAGCTGCCAGGAGAGATGCCAGCAAGAATCAAGAAAAGTCGAAAGATGGTGCAGTGTAAGATGCGATGCACTTCCAATCACAAAGTTTGGCAGGGAATGAATGGCAAGGTCAATGGAGCAAGAAAGATGATGATGGACGACGATGCAGAATAGAGGAAAGATATCAAGACATGCAACGCTGTCGGGAATATATTCGAGGGAAGAATAGGAAAGCTGACTTGGCGACGAGATGCGCTCAGGTAGGTATCTCGGTGTAGTTGGGTTGTGTCGATAGCCGGCCGCAGATGGATGAGCCAATTATTCGTAGGGATTCAACGTCGTGTCTTGTGGAGTATGTATGTGTGGTTAGGTATCGAAGTATTATTATGTGTAATACAGAGTAAGGGAAATAAAGATGCCGCGTAAGGTTATCGGTCGCCGGTCACACGGTAGTCCACGAGCCGTCATGCAACCTTACCAGACCGGGGAAGGTGGGACAAAGACAATGCATTCGACGCTCAAAAACGGCCAAACTGACAGATTGGCCGATTTGAGTGAAACAGGGCCAAGGGTGATGCGTTCACTGATATGTACAAAGAAGGATACCTAGGAGGTAACGTATGTATGTAGTGCGAAGTACTCTGTAGAGAAGGTCTGGTCTGTGTACCGTACCGGTGGACAAAGAATGTTGGTTCGTTCGAGGCCATGCAGCAACAAGGTGGGCAGCCGCAGAATAGAATCCATTATGTACATTATACATACATACCTACTCCGTATGCCTAGCATCATACGAAAGCTCGTAGATAACGGAAGTGCTGCAGGGGGTGGAAAAGGGGGAATGAAATGCCGGTGCCATGTTACCTGCAGTCCGGGCGCGGACATTTTTATGGATGGGGTATGATCGCATGACACGGAAGAACGTGTAATGGTTGTTTTAGCTTATCGGTTCAACACCATGGATAGATCATAGATCGAACTCGAGGGCAAGCCAACGACTAATAACCATAACTTATAAGTGACCATGTAGATGGCATGTAGCTAGGAGTGCTCGCCGAAAGGAAGATGCGATTCAAGCCAGACAACATGGGCGCATCGGCACATGAGTCTCTCTCTGGAGTCTCGGCTTGCAAGCCATGATCAGGTGGCATCCAACGGTGGTGAAATGGGATATATCATATGGTTCTCTGTTTCCTCAAATGGAGGTGTTCAATGGTGTTGCATGATGCATGTGGACGTATCGGGGATTCCGTTGCGTTGGTTGAACAGGGACAACCAGGTGACGTAATGCTTTCGTTTCATGTGCATGAAGTTATGAACCCTTCGGCGGTCCGCAAGATTAGGTATGAATGCGGTACTTCGATCGTGGGCCAACCTTGCGGTGAAGTCATGTACTCCTCATCGAGCTTCAACCCAATTGGCTGCAAGCCCCCCTATCCGCTTCCGGACCGCCAAAGGGATGACGTGGTTGGGCCAAAAAAGAGTTACTGTTGAAGGAATGAGTGTATACAGGTCACATGCCAGGTCACGTGTACTCCGTGATGTGCGTGAGACGTGAAGACCTTTTCACACCCCTTCGGATCCATCTTGTAATCTAGCTCTTCAGTCAATATAAACACCCCATTTTGCCCCCCCAGATATTGCTGCAAGGTCCTCGTATCACGGTCATACCGTGATATAGGGATCCAGTTTCAATAGGTTATGAGCCCGGGTTCTGCGAGTCCGCTGGCACTGGCATACATATGGTTTTGGCTCCGGCAGCTGTCGCTGTCGTCAGATCGAGGTCCTACTCGGGCAGGGACACCCGTTCCCTTGGAGATTGAAGACACCACAAGCCCTCTGAGTGCAGAAGCAACCCGTCTATGATTCGCGAAAGGAATCAACAAGCCCTCTGAGTGCAGAGGCACCCCGTCTATGATTCGCGAAAGGAATCAACAAGCCCTCTGAGTGCAGAGGCATCTCGTCTACAATTCGCGCAATGAATTGAGAAACAATTTTTTTTTTCGACAATCCGATTCACTTTCTGGCCCCATGTGCTGCGCCAGCCACGAATCCTCTCGTTTCGATGCAGATTCCGAAAACACCAAGAACATCAATGCTTATGACCCAGGGCATCTGCAAATTCGAAGGTCAATTCAATAGCTACTTTTCGACAGCTATTTCTACAATTCGGCAGCTACTCTGCGAAAACTGCCATTCTCACTTCGACATTCAATCCAATGGCTACTCTTCGACAGCTATCTACAAGTTGGCAGCTACTCTACGACAACTGCCATTCTTACTTTGACATTCAATTCAATAGCTACTCTTCGACTATATGAGCGGGGTGGAACATATGTGATGGTCAACGAGTTTGGGAACTTGGGAAGAACACTATGGCAGTCAAACGTGTAGGCGCCCCTGCCTGTGAAGCTTTGCAGCCAAGTATTACAGGTAACGTAACACTGACAGAGAATGGAAGGTCTCGGAGTTCAGGCAACAAAAAGCCTGAGGACCAGCGTTCAGACAAAAACATAGCTCAGTATCGTGACCAAGGTCGCAAAGAAGATAGGGGCAATTGCTCGTGTGACCAAGCAGTCAAGAGCTAGCGAAAAGAACATCGCCGATTCTCGGACAAGAGATCGCCTCTGTCGAAGATCATGATGCATTTACGAGTGCAGGCTCTTCGAGGTTGAAGGACTCAGAGGAAGTACCAGAAACCTCTAAGGATCCTTACGGAGTCAAAGTCTATTGCTGCATTTGCGCTTTGAATGAAAGTCATTCCCGTTCCAAATCCCTTGTCAGGCATGGGCACTTGTTGCGTAGGCGTTCTATTTCCACGCTCGACTTTGTGATCACTGATTTGAAATGTTGTTTTCTGTGTGTTAACGCCGTTAGTCTGTAAGGCAATGCTTGTGGCATAGACTGTCCGAATCTGCGATGTTTTCAGTCAACAACAGCTGCTGGTATTGTAGGTGGAAAGAATCATGCACCAGACGGTCCATGCAGGCCACCTTTCCTACACGGTGCACAGCACATCTCATGCCATAATTCACTCGGCCACATCTCTGATCCTTTTTCAATGCTTGGCAATGACTCTTGTACCTACAGCTCATTCCCTGCCTGTTGGATTATGGGCTATGGAAGGTTGTGCTGTTTTGCAAATTTGTTCCACTCACGTCAGGTCAATAAAGTCACATCCATCATCTATTGCTTTTGGCC